>JAVIAB010000025.1:25906879-26084379 GCA_032433765.1 Megaustenia siamemsis | reverse complement strand
ACGATATCATCATTCATCGTAAACCATTGGAATATCGGAACATTATCAACACGGCTGAAACACACAGCTCCCGGTGTGCACAGAGCACTTAACTCAGTAGCTCCTGCAACAAGCCGGACTTGGAATATGAGGAAACTGCAACAAGGAACACTTTTCAGACACAGCAATTAAAAGTTCCTGACGCCTAACCGTCATATTGACCGGTATTCCAACGATGACGTATATTGCAATCAACACAGAACACACTATCACGCACACTGTAGAGGATTTCAGATCACATGCATGTACTCCGCTTCACCGGGGAAGTTCCCAACAGTGGAACTTTTTATCTATACACTGATCTGCTTTGTAAAGATAGAATTAACCATCTTTCTGGCACAAAATACGTAACAGTGAACGTTGACGCAAACATGACCGCGCCATCTTGAAACCGGAAGTCCCAAGACCGACCATGCGGTAAAACATATAATTAATACAGGCATAATCTTGCGATCTTACGTTTGGTGTGCATCGGGGATAATCTGAAGACGAACTGTGTTTTGTATGTTCGGAGTTGGAGTTAAACACGATGTCCTAACATCATCAAGCGCCATACATTTACTATGACGATCATCATTTTCAGGAGGACGTGATCTTCCGGGCAATGTGATGGATAGGCGGCAGGAACCATTGAAGGCTATGTCCTCAAAGTGTTCATTGTTGCAGTTTCCTCATGTTCCAAGTCCGGCTTGTTGCAGGAGCTACTGAGTTAAGTGCTCTGTGCACACCGTGAGCTGTGTGTCTCATCCATTTTGATCATGTTTCGATACTCCAATTGTGTACGATGAATGATGATATCGTATCACAGGGAACAGTTGGCTGTGTTCACTTTCTGTGCGGTTTCGCCTTATGTCTTTTGGCGTGTGCTGAGACTGCTATGATGGGGACTACAGTTACCTTTCTTTGTTTGGAAGATGAGTTATAATTCGGATGATTCCACTGGCACGGGCGGTTGACCAATTATGGATTTTAATTCGCTTGCAGTGATACCGAGGTCTTCCATAACCAATAACCAATATATATATATATGCATTTATATATAATTTATATATATATATATATATATAAAATATCGAATCTATATAAAAGGATGGGGGGGGGGAAATCATGGGCCATAGTCATGGGCCTCCCTTCGTATGCCAAAGACACTAACGACGTCCTCAACATCTTCGCCTCTATCACCCTCCTTCCTGATCGCAACTACCGCCTCTTTGTTATGGATGTCTGCTCCCTTTATACTTCTATTCCCCGCTCCGACGGACTTCGAGCCCTTCAGTTTTTCCTGGAACGAAGGATCCTAACTTCCATCGTCACTGGTGTCCTCCTCCGTCTAGCGGAACTAGACTTGAACCTCAACTCTTTAGAGTTTAATGGCAATTTCTTCACCCAGATTAGCAGTGTGGCGATGGGCACCAAAATGGTCCCTAGCTATGCTTATCTCTTCATGGGCTACCTCGAACAACAAATTATCCTTACCAACCAGGGCCCTCTCCCTCTTATGTATCGTAGGTACATCGATGACTGCATCTGTCTGACATCGGTCCCGAGGATGAGATCTCCCGTTTCATCGATTATGTCGGACATTTCCACGCCTCCATCCACATCACCTACGACATCTTCACCTCCTCCGTATCTTTCCTAGACACCACAGTCTCCTTGGGCACCTCTCATCTCCTTACCTCGGTCTTCTACAAGGCCACTGACTCCCACAGTTTCCTCCGCTATGACTCCTCTCACCCTACATCCTGTAAGAACTCTCTTCCCTATTCTCAGCTTCTCAGACTTCGTCGTCTTTGCCAAGACAATGAAGATTTCCTACATAATGCCCATTTCATGCTTGATTTCTTCCGTCGACGCCTCTATTCTGAAGCAGCTCTCCTCCCTGCCCTCCGTTGAGTTCTCCGCACTCCTCGTCAGTCTGCTCTCACCCCCTCTACTCATCTCCCCTTGGATAGAGTAGTGCTCGCCCTCACCTATCACCCTCACCACTACGCTGTGATTCGGACTATTCACCGCTACCTCCCCATTCTCCGATCCTACCCCACTACTCGTCTGCTTTTCTCCGACCCTCCATTAGTGGCCTTTAGGCGTGACCAGAACCTCCGTGACTTTCTGGTTAGAGGCCGCCTTCCGACTCCCTCCCTTAGCCATCTATCCTAGGTACTTTCGGCTGCAGCCGTAGGGTATGCAAAACTTGTGACCACGTTCTAGAGACTGATACTGTTCTCTTCCCCAATGGTCCTTTTGAGATTAGAGAGGATTTCACTTGCACATAGCGTAACGTCATTTATGCCATCATTTGTAAGCGATGGATGCAAGTTGACCTACATTGGTCAATCTGGATTGTGATCGATGCCGTGAACACCTTTATGACATCACCCGAGATGCGGGCACTCCTGTAGCAGCCAACTTTAACTCGAGGGGTCACAGGGGGAAGGCTGATGTCTTTAGTCACCGGCCTAATATCATGCTCCTCTGATAACCACAGTCGTCTCACTCTTTAGAATCGTCTGACCGCTCGTTGGGGTTACCTCACCCCCCCCCCCCTCCATGGCATCAATGTATCCCTGTCTCAATGAGGACCCTTCTTATCCGACTCCATCCTCCCACCTATGTACTCCTGTTCCTATTTCACTTCTCTCTTCGTCTACTCCTCGCCCATCCCTTCTTTCCATATCCTCTTTGAGTAACCCCTCATCTTGTCTTATTCATCCAACCAGGGGGGGGGGGGCAATCTCCTCGGACTACCTTCATGTCCATCACCTCCTTATCACTATATTACCTCTCTACCTTACTGCACCATCTCTCTGCCCACTCTATTGATCCTCGTCATTCCCACTTCCCCTCTACTGATCTACTCAAAGCTCACCACTTCCTTCTCTATTCTCTTGTAGTCACTACTCCCCTATTCCTACTATCCCTCCTCGCTATATCTCCTCCTGCGATACTTCTCTATGTACTAATCTTCTGCGTAACACATCTCCATCACTCTACCGCCCTTCTCCCTACCCACTTTACTTATACCGGTTTTCTTATTCTTCCTCTCCTTATCTCTTCCTCTGGTATATACTTCCTCCCTCTCCCTCCCCCCTCTGACCTACCTCTCCACTCATCCATTTCCAGCCCATCCATTCTGTAGAGACTATCTATCTTACTTATCTCCTAGTTCACTGCCTTGTCTTTTTATTCACCCTTTCTTTACACTTTTTGCCGGGGTACCCTGAAGCATTGGTTTAGTAGATTTATATGGCCACTTATCTCCCTCTTCCCCTCCCCCCGGCTCGTTGTTGGCACGCAGTTTTGCCCTTTCCCGGCCTTTATTTCGAGTTTCTATTTTTTCCCCTGACCATCGACTTTTGTTTCTCTCTCTTTTTCTCTCTGCGATCAGGGCTTAATCAGAGCAGGATTCCAGACTCTCACATGAAGTCAGCCGTCAGATTAAGTATGTTGATCGCCCCCACAGACAGAACATCACAATTAGAGTCTGCCAGATCCACTCCGAATGAACACCCGTTAAAACGTTGCACTGTGTTCTGCGCCAGTGGCCCAGTGCATCCGATTTCAGCCAGCATTTTATTCAAGTTTGCTTTCCTTAGCCTTTGATTGTCCCCAATCTTCCTGCAAGGCAACAGATGATCTTTTATGTAGGGGGATTCTGCCCTTAGATGGTCGGCCCTCCCAGGTTTACGAGCACCATCTGCCCGAGTCACTAGAGGTGACTAACACAGACATGCACACACAAAGATATGAGATGTGACTAACACAGACATGCACACAGCGATACGAGGCATGACTAACACTGACACACATCAAGATATATGACACATGCCTAACATAAACATGCACATAAAGATATGAGATATGACTAACATAGCCATGCACACACAAGGACTTTTGTTTACACAGTATGCCTATTCCCCCCCCCACCTTTACCACCCCCCATAGTTGTTATACCACTACCCAGGTCATTCTTTGTCTATCTATACCTCGCGTATTTCCGTCACGCGATGCCTTCCGGACAAAGTCTGAACATACCTAGTCATTCTGATGTATTCCTTCACGGAGGACAGACAGGTTGCTCAAGCTGTTATTTTCATATACTTTTTATGATACATTTTTTTCTCTTTTTACTATTGTAGGTCGACTCTTGAGTCCCGTGCTCTTCCCCATCTTTCTATTTTATATTTCGTTGCTCATCCTACCTCTCCTCATGTAGCATACACATCTCTCTCTCTCCTTTCTGATTTCAAGATCCTACTTTCCTCTTCCTCCACTTGATCATCTAACATGTAGTTTTAGATAATTGTGCTTCACCGTTTGTTGTCGTTGTCCCTGTATTCTGAAGAAGGCCACAGGCCGAAACGTCAGTATTGTGCTGTGTTCATTCCTTGTAAAGCTGTCACCATACCTTGGAGTATTTATCACACCCCACTACTGGCTCCTCGGAAGGGGGCAACGAATTGAGAAACTGGATTAATGTAAGAAAAATTGTCAAATTATATTAACTCGAATATTCATAATATAAGCAATAATTAAATTTCAACATGGATGACGGCATGGGACGCACCAAGATGGAAGCTTGTTCGCGTTCGTGTCATGGTGTAAACAATGTTGACTTTGAACATCACGCTATCTGTTATCACAGCGAGTTGCCGGATTTTTAGAAATGAAATCATGGGTTTGATAATAAATGTTTGTACACAGTTCGTTAACCATCGCTGTAGATCAAGTCTTTAATCTGCTGGCTTCGTTCGCGACCTTGGAAGCTAATAACCTAACTTGTGCAGACGGTTGGTTTGGGGCAAATTGTACGTTACAATGTCACTGCTATAATGACTCAGTTTGTGACAAAACTACAGGGACATGCCCAAACAATGACAGTTGTCAGCACGAATATTTCGGACCCCAGTGTCAGTACTTGGATCTCGTTTACAAATACGCCCAAAAATCTGAACCTACTTTACTGTTTGATAACAACGACACCACATGTAATCCGGACACAGATTCTACATCAGTTGAGGCAACTCTCAATCAATCTTTGCCGTTCTCCTGGTTAAGGAGTTATGTGAATTACTTAACATATCCGGACAGTTTCACGGTAAAACTAAATGGTTCTGCCTCATGTAACAATGAAGAAAGGTTTGTAGTTAGTCAGCACGAGATTGGTGTCTTTTTCTCTGGGCAGGTCTGATCAACAAGTTACGGATTGAAGGGGCTATAGTTGCAAATATCTGCTCCATCTGCATTGGCGGGGGTAGGAATGTGGCTCTCAAACAGAACACAAACCAGACTGACACATTTAATGCTTGTTATACAGGAGGCGGATGTGGGACAGAGGCCGCAGTTAATGGCAAAACAAAGACCAATCTCTATGACAATGACTGCACACACACACAATTGAGAAGTGGAACCAATTCTGTTTACTGGTATCTGAACTTTGCAACGCCCCAGAAGACTCACACCATTTGAATCTATCATCGAGCTAGCACTATGATTCGCGTAAAGAATGCCACTCTAAAGGCTTTCTCTGACAGAGGCGGCGTAGTGTTCCAGTATAATGATATATCATACCCTAATATTTTTGTGAACACTATTGTAGTCACCACACAAACGCCAATGGCACACATTAAGATTGAGTTCTCACCGACCATTTCGCAGGCCGACGTGGCACTGACGGTGTGTGAGGTGCAAACATTTACAGACACCTATTGTCTGGACGGGCGTTCTTGGCCGTTTTGTGCAGTGTGTAGTGGGTGTAGCAAGGGTTGCAACGTCACCATCGGTACGTGTCACGGCAACTGTTCACATGGGATCTATGGACACGACTGCTCCTGGTCTTGTCGCAGTGTCTGTCCTTTATGTGAGAAAAAATCCGGGAAATGCCTACAATGTAAACATCCTGGCTATACCTGTAATGACACTTGTCCCGATGGTAATTTTGGTCTACAGTGCGAACAGACGTGTTCTGATGGCTGTGACATCATATGTGACCCGGAAAGTGCAGACTGTACGTGCAAGGAAACGTACTACAGGTCAGACTACACTCTCAAATGTCCGGACAACTGTTTCAACGACACCTGTGAACAGTCAACCGGGAACTGTACATGCAAGGGAACGTTTTACGGGTCAGACTGCATTCTCAAATCTCCGGACAACTGTTTGAACGAAACCTGTGAACAGTTAATCGGGGCCTGCTTCTCGTATGTCGATGATTCCCACGTTAAGAATAGTCTGCCGACTACAACAACCCAAGCATATGGATACCTTAATGTGTTTCTGTGCTAGACATGGTTCATTTCTTGGTGTTTTTCCGTGTAAACATGGCTCATATCTTGATGTGTTTCTGTGCTAGCCATGGCTCATATCTTAGCTTGCGTGTGTGTGTGTGTGCTGGCCATGGCTCATATCTTGGTGTGTGTCATGTTAGTTATATCTCATATCTGGTGTGTCCGTGTTAATCATGTCTCATATCTTTATGTGTGTCTGTGTTTAGTCATATCTCCTATCTTAGTGTGTATCTGTGTTAGTCATGTGTCATATCTTTGTGTGTGCATGTCTGGGTTAGTGATATCTCATATCTTTGTGTGCATGTTTTTGTTAGTCATATCTCATATCTTTGTGTGTGCATGCCTGTGTTTGTCACATCTCATATCCTTGTGTGTGCATGGCTATGTTAGTCCCATCTCATATCTTTGTGTGTGCATGTCTATGTTAGTCATATCTCATATCTTTGTGTGTATGTCTATGTTAGGCATGTGTCATATCTTTGTGTGTGCATGTCTGTCAGTCATATCTCATATCTTTATGTGCATGTTTATGTTAGCCGTGTGTCATATATCTTGATGTGTGTCAGTGTTAGTCATGCCTTGTACCGCTGTGTGCATGTCTGTGTTAGTCACATCTCATATCTTTATGTGTACATGTCTGTGTTAGTCACATCTAGTGACTCGGGCAGATGGTGCTCGTAAACCTGAGAGGGCCGACTATCTAAGTGCAGAATCCCCCTACAGAAAAGACAATCTGCTGCCTTGCAGGAAGATTAGGGACAATCAAAGGCTAAGGAAAGCAATCCTGAATAAAATGCTGGCTGAAATCGGATGCACTGGACCACTGGCGCAGAACACAGTGCAACGTTTTAACGGGTGTTCAATCAGAGTGGATCTGACAGACTCTAATTGTGATGTTCTGTCTGTGGGGGCAATCAACACACTTAACCTGACAGCTGACTTCATGTGAGAGTCTGGAATCCTACTCTGATTGAGTCCTGATCGCAGAGAGAGAGAGAGATAGATAGATAGATAGATAGATAGATAGATAGAGAGAGAGAGAGAGAGAGAGAGAGAGAGAAATTCCAACATAATCAGTTTTTTATTTGACATTTTAATTTTTTTAGACATTTAATAAAATTAAACGAGCACAACAGAAAAAAAATAAGTGAGGCAGAAGGAAGAAAATAAAGGAAGACCTACGTTGAAGAATGTGCGTAGCCAGACATAATTTTGATACTGAAAAGAGAAAAAGATTCTGAATGATCGACATCAAAAGCAGTAGAGGATGTAACGATACTCATCCTATGACATTACTAAAAGATTTGAACAAAAAGACTTAGAAGAAAAGTACAGTAGTAAAGTTGATTCAACGTAGCCAGATTTAGATAAATTGGAGAGATGAATAAATGAAGATTTGGATGATGATTTACCTCATCCAGTTCAACAAGACAATCTCTCTCTCTCTCTTTCTCTCTTTGATCAAGACTAAATCAGAGTAGGATTCCAGACGTGGGCGTGGACCACCTTGCTCTTCTCAGGTCTGTGTACTGGGGGAAATCCTGTAGAACATGTTTTGTAGTCATATTGTCCAGTGTACAGTGGCATAGGCTCGTAGTACCTATTTTGAATTTGGTGAACATGTGATTTCTCATTCTATTGTGGCCAGTGCGTTGATGAAGTATGATGACTTGATCCCTCCTTATACTTGGTGGTAACCGTTCCTCTCGTTATGCTTTGGGTGTTCTCGTTTCCATTTTTCATGATACTGACCTTTGAGGATAGATTTGGCTTCATCATAACTGAGCGGATAGTTCTTTTGTGGTAATCTCCCACCCTCTTTAGCTAATTTGTCTGCGCATTTGTTCCTGTGTATATTACAGTGTGATGGTATCCACTGAATGACTACTCTCTGGAAGTTATTGCATAGTTGGTCCAGGGTTGTTCTCAAGTTATCTAGTTCATTGTTCTTGGGGCTTTTTAGAGCTGATAGTACTGACAGTGCATCAGTCAGAATCACCAATTTATTGTGCATGTTATTTGTGTGTTGAGTAGCCAGTGTTGCAACATCTCTGAGGGCCTCAGTTTCTGCTTTAAAGTTGTTTGAGAATTTTCCAGTAGCTATTGACTTGGTGATCTCGTCCTGATTATTCAGCGTCAAGAACACACCTTCCCCTCCATTTCTGGTGTCATTTGTAGCAGAGCCATCTGTGTATATGTGGGACCAAGAGTCCTGTGGGTAGGTATCATGTATGTGTTTTTCTGCTACGTGTTTTCTTTCTGTGTCTGATTGGGTGCCTTTTTTCATGATTCCTGTTATATTTTCCTGAAGTTCTGGTATTTTATGTTTTCCATGAGGAGACATATCAGATGGGCCCAAGGGTTTCGGTATTGTTTGGGAAAGTACTGGGTCTCCAGTAGTTAGTTCATTGGCGATTGCAGCGAAGTTGCTCCTCTTTAGTCGTACAAATCCGAAACCAGTAATTCTTTGATGCTTGGGGTGGCTAAGGAGCCTTCTATATTTCTCCGCTTGTTGCAATACTTTAGTGACCCGTCTGTCATCTAAGGGTTGTAAACCTGTTACTGTTTCTAGAGTTTTGATAGGTGTAGATTTCATAGCACCAGTAATGATACGGGCAGCTTGGTTATGTGTTCTGTTAATTTTGCTAAGGTGTGATTTGGAAGCCATAGCCCAGGCTGTGACTCCATACTCTAGGCCTGGTCTGACTCTTCCTACGTATAGTCGTTTCAAGATATTGCTGTCTGCTGTCCAGTCCGTTCCTGCCAATTTCTTCATAATGTTAGTTCGTTTTTTGGCTTTTTTTCTTGCTCTGTCTATCTGATTTTTCCAAGTCATTCTGCTATTCATGGTGACGCCAAGATATGTTGGGTTTTTGTCAATATGGAGTGTATGGTCTTTTATCTTCAAGTTTGCAGAGAGCGTGTTTCTTGATAGGCTGAAAATTGTATATGTAGTTTTTTTTCGCTAATTGGTAAGAACCAGATGTTCGTCCATTTTTCAAGTTCACCTAGGGCATCTTGCATCCAGCCACCGACATACTTTCCTCGCGAGCCCATAACGACAGATCATCTGCGTATATTGCTGAGTGTAAAAAAAAAAAGTAAAGTACCCCCGTCACGCCAAGTGGCGTATAGGGAAATATGGTGTTAGTGACCATACATTTTACAGACCTTCAGCACATGATTTTTGGGGTAATGTGGTCGGTATTACGCCCGTGCTGCTTTACTTTCCCAGAAAAAAATCCGGTACCCATTTAAGGCTGGGTGAACCTGGAGGCCGTCGGTTGGGATCGAACCCTACCCCTTGTCCGTTGTAGTCCAGTTCACTAACCACTGAGCTATCGCGGCTCTCTATTGCTGAGTGTATTCTGGGTGAAATGCCCATTACGATGTCATTTATGAACATTAAAAAGAGTTTGTTGGGGACAAGACTCCGCCTTGCGGGACACCTTGTTCGATTGTGACCTTCTTACTTAGTTGGCCTTGTACTTGTACTCTGGCCGTTCTACCCTGAAGGTATTGAGAGACCCAATTGAATAAACGACCCTGGATGCCAAGTCTAAAACGCTTGTTCTTTAAACCTTCTCGCCATACCCTCTCAAAAGCCTTCTCCATGTCGACCCACACAGCCAGTGTGTTTCTTTTCTTGTAGAGCATCCTCTATTTTTTGTGCGATGTTAGTGACCAGGTCTTCAGTTGATCTGTGCTGACGGAAGCCACTTTGTTGTGGTACGATTTGTTGTTTTGTCTCCAAATGCCACATACGTCTTCTGTTAACCAGCCTTTCCATGAGTTTGCTTAGGCAGCTCAGTAAGCTAATTGGTCTATAGCTACTTGGGTCTAGTGGGTCTTATCCACGCTTGAGGATGGGCACCATAATATCTTCTTTTCAGATTGCCGACACATGACCTCTCTTCCAGCTAGCATTTATTATCCTTAGAAGCTGGCCCTTGGCTTTCTGTCCCAGATTTAGGAGCATTTCGTTGGTGATTCCATCTTTACCAGGAGAACTTTTGAGCTTCAGTCCTTTGAGGGCAACAGTTGGGGTAAAGATGGTCGTCTGATGCTCTTCTGGTGCTAAGGGCATGTGTTTTGCATCTTGGTTTTCCCGTCTTGCAGCTTTCTGTTTGTCTATTGGAATGTTTATTCTACTAATGTTTTTGTAAGTCTCTATCAGTAGATTTGCTGCCCTTTTGCCTGTGAGGATGTTCTGGTTGTGTGCTAATG
Organism: Megaustenia siamemsis; assembly: GCA_032433765.1. Classification (NCBI taxonomy): domain Eukaryota; kingdom Metazoa; phylum Mollusca; class Gastropoda; order Stylommatophora; family Ariophantidae; genus Megaustenia; species Megaustenia siamemsis. The sequence continues at coordinate 26,073,826 of JAVIAB010000025.1, read as the reverse complement.
ATATTGAAGGTCGGCAGTTGTTTTCGTCGCTCAGAGCTTTCGCAAGTTTCCATAGTTTATGACCATTTTTGTCTAGAATAAGGCTCTCTGTTTTGTCTATCCAGCTGTGTCTTGCTGATATCATGACCTCACGTCTGTATTTTGGCAGAGGCTGCTTTGTAGGTAATATTGCTTTCTGTGCTGTGTGATGTTTCAGCTAGTTCTCTGGCAGAGGCCAGTTTCTCTTCTAGTCTTTGTATTCCCTTGCTCCAGTATGGCTTGTAGTTTCTTCTTGCTCCTCTAGGAATGGATTCTTTAGCAGCTCTTAGGATTCCATTTGTTAACCGCTGTATCATATTATTTACCTTCTTTTTGTGGGTGTTGATAGACGCAGTATATGCATCAGTGAGCCTGGCAAACTTTGCCCAATCTGCTCTCTTATAGTTCCCGCGGGGAAGAGGTATTTGCAACTCCTGTTTGTGAGCAAGATCCACTGAAAGTTTGACTGGTCTATGATCACTATCTCCGAGTTGGTTCAACACTGTTCTGTTTATTTTGATGGATATGTCTCCAGTTGCAAATGTTAGATCGGGAGTTGATGTTGTGTTCCATCTTCTTGAGTAGAAGGTTTGGGGGGGGGGGGGGGGGGTTCTCTCTAGAGTTTATGAGGAATAGGTTGTTGTCTATTTCCCATTTGTCCACTTCTTCACCTCGAACATTGGACTCCTTATATCCCCATCTTTCAGATGTTAAAGTCTCCTACTACCAGACACTTTGATGGGGTTATTTCCATTGACTCCAGTTTCAGTAATTTGTCATTTGGACAGTATATGTTAAATATCCTTATACTAGCGGAGTTAATGTGTAGGTCTGTGCCAATTATCTCTGCCTCTCCGTTTGTGACAACTTCTATCAGTTTTGCTGGGATGGAATGTTTACTAAGTATTAGAATTCCACCCTTGTGACCTACCCTGTTCTGTCTAAATGTTTGGTAGCCCCTGTTCATAAATTTGTGCTGAGAATTAAGGTGAGTTTCCTGGATGCAGGCAACGTCTATCTCCTCCTCTGTTAGTCTGATTGTTAGGGCTTGTTAGGGCTTGTGTGTGGTATATGCCCTCCGCATTCCAGTGTATTATATTCAGCTGTTTCTTGAAGCCTTTGGGGTCAGCAGTACTTTTTCTCTGGTCCCATTTCCTAGCTCTCCAAAGTGGGTCAGGATGACCACCAATAACTTGGGGTGGACACCTTCGTGGCACGTGGCCCAAGACAATCTAAAATATACTAAAATTGTAGCTGACTGGATTAATCATCAAGACTTTGGATATATGAAGTTTGACCAGGCATCAGGAAAAGCAATCGTGCCAGATGCACTTCGCATAGAAATAGTGAAGAGATGGTCGCTTTATTTTCAAAATAGTGCTGGGCCTTTTACACACAAAAATAATAGATAAATTACTTCAGCATGGTTGACAAAACAATTAGGAAAAGGAAAGTAAGCTACAGTGAGTCGATCGTGGTTGGTGTAGATGCAAAAGATGCAGTCACCAACTTTACTTCTCTGTAAACTGAAAATGATTTATATAATTTGAAAAAACAAAAACAAAAAAAATTATCGCACAAGAAAATTCGCAAAAGTATAGGGATTCTTTCACAACATGGAAAGAAATGGAAAGGAGACTGGTTTAATAAATGGTAAAACAAAAAAAAACGTTTAATATATGTACAGCTTCAAAATAAAATTGCTAAACTAAAGGAAAATTGGTGACAAGTATTTAAAAGGGTGCTATGCAGCAAAGAAATTAGAATCAGACTGGCTAAAGCAGCAATGTCTTTCAGAAGCCTTGAAAAGTTGTGGAAATCAAAACTCATTAGCACAAACACAAAACTTAGGCTATTCAAATCAAATGTACTATCAACCCTTACGTATGCGTGTGAAAGCTGGAAAACAACAAGAGATATAGAAACAAAGTTGAACGCATTCGAAAATAAATGTCTAAGGAAAATACTTGGTATAGAATGGAACGAATTCAAAACAAACGAGGAAATTAGAGAAATCGCCAATCAACCACTAATATCTTCAGTAATAAAGAAAAGACGATGGTCATACGTTGGACATGTGATGAGAAGAGATAATAATCGAATAGCAAAGCAAGCCCTCATATGGGAAACAACAGGTAAAAGAAAAAGAGGAAGACCCAGGGAGACACTGAGAAGAACATTGATGAGAGAGGCAAGAGCAGCAGGAATCGGCTCCCTCAATGAGATAGAACTGCTTGCACAGAACAGAGACAGATGGCGAGATTTGATAAAATATCTTTAAAAGAAAACTGCTAGAACAAAAATTCATATAGGAGAAGGTGTATCTTGGTCTACGCCCTATGGGCCGGTTACGGCTCGAAAGGTCAATAGATAGATAGATATGCAGCATAAAATATTTAGTCAAACAAAATTTGAAAGAACTAAGCTTGTTGCAGTTTAATACAGTCATGATGGGCCACCTTTAGTGTGTGCAGCAAAATCCAGGATCAACTACGTAAGTCGTATGTAAATTTTCCTTACGACCCTATGGCGATTATATAGAGAATATGTAAGAAAATAGGGTGGTGGAGAGTGGTGGAACCTGGTGTGATGCACCACTATGTAGTGAATATATAAGAAAAATAGACTGGTGGAGACTGGTGGAAGGAATCGTCTCTCTCTCTCTTTCTATTTAATAAAAAACAATCTCTGTCTGTCTGCCTCTCTATTTTTCTATAGCAGACATGATTTTTGGGGTAATGTAGTCGGTATTATGCCCGTGCCACTTTTCTTTCCCAGAAAAAAAATCCGGTACCCATTTAAGGCTGGGTGAACCCGGAAGCCGTCGAATGGGATCGAACCCTACCCCTTGTCCTTCTTTCTCGACATAGGTAGCCCAACATTTCTGATCCATTTAAATGTGTAGGGCCTACTAAACACACAATTTCGTAAAGTAGAATATTAGTCATGAATGTTAGTGGTGTGTTGGACCATGCTATTTATTTAAGTTTACCAAATCGCTGAGATTATGTGATTAATTTGTGACCATATCGCGTTGTTTTTCAATAATAATTTTTTTTTTCAAAACAAGCTCACGTAAGTAATTTAAGCAAACTGTGCTAGAGCTTAAAATTTACGATAATGAACTATGTACTCGCTACTCGTTGTCGAAGAATAATCCTGGAAATTATCCCCCAGCCCATTCAAGAGTGTTCTCTGGTAGTCACTTAGACACAGACTGTCATCATTCCGAGTGCTTAGCGAGTAGTCGCTTTCAGCATTGTTGAGGATGTGATTTGCTTTCCGAAGATTGCACTGATGTAAATCTTGAAGTCTGACTTTGTGAAAGCTTGCAATGGCTGCAGATTCACAGTCTCGGTGTATCGTCGAGCTTCCGTTGTCAGAAAAACTTGAAGAAGTTAATTTCGAACTCTGACTGCCAAATACCAAAGCACAACGTCTCAACCTCAATGTACTGTTTAATGAAGGTTTCCTTGAACAAAATCAGCGTCCACGGATATTCGTGACCAACATATTCAGGCTGTGAAAAAGCTCGAGGTTTTTGCAAAATTGAACAATGTATCTCTCACTACCTGTTGCACACAGAACACCCTTGATAAACCCTAGCACATTTAAGATTGGTCCCTGGTAGTCACTTAACAACAACACAGGGAACTCATCATTTTGGGCGCTGAGCGGAAAGTTGCTTCAGCGTTGTGAGGATGTAAGTCACTTTCCGAAGAAATCGTTGTCGGCAAGCTGAAAGAAATATTTTGAAATGTGAATTTGCATGATACATGTGAGATTTGCAACACTGTAATATGTAATGCGGCTAGTTTGTCAATGACAAATCCAGGAAATTTTCACACAGCTTCTTCAATAATGTTTGCTGATAGCACTTAGACAAAGAACATGGACTGTCATAGTTCAGTTGTTAGCTAGTTGTTGCTTTCAGCGTTGTCAGAAAATTATTTTCTTTTCTGACATTGCTTTGCTGGAAACCTTGAAGTATGATTTGAGAAAGCCTGCAGTGCGGTGTTGAATCGCATGTGTATGGTTTCTTCATCGAGGGTTGCGCTGTCGACAACTCTTGAAGAAGCCCTTTCGAACTCTGACTTTGCCAAATAACTAAGCACCAACCTCGCTTCAACCTCGATGTTTTATTGTTACTGCTTATTGAAGGTTTTCTGGAAGGAAAATCAGTGTCTCCGGAACTTCATTACCAACATATTCAAGCAGTGAGAGAGCACGAGTTTTTGTAAAATTGAGCGATGCGATGCGTCTCTATCTGTTGCAGAAACTTCTAACTACATCCGAGAACTGATTCGATGAGCATGATTTAAAAAAAAAAGGCGTAGGCGGCCTCTGTACGCAAGCAATGGTTAGAGTCATTGCAGAAATTAAAAATACGCAGGGTCAGCTTTTGCCTATTTCCGCGGTAGTACCGGGAAATGAAAGAGCGGACAGGTTGGCTACTGTCGTTGAAGACGGTCAACCAATGGATTGGGCGGACATTATAAATGTTCGTGTCTAATGCCCATGTTTCTACACCATACAGGAGTGCTGAGAAAAATATAACATTTTCTATTCTTAGTATTAGCCCTAGTGTTATTTGTTTTGATGTTAGTATATTTTTAAGGATAATGGAGAAGGACCAGAAATACTCAGAGAAGAAGTGGAAGACGCCTTGCGCAATATGAAAGCAGGCAAAGCTCCTGGACCAGATAATATAACTAAAGAAGAGATTGAAGCCATGGGTGATTTTGGAATAGGAATAATAACAAAAATATTAAATGATATCTACAACAGCGGATATATACCAGACGACATGCTCAAATCAATATTCATAGCCATACCAAAGAAATCGGGTGCGATTGAATGTGATGATCATCGCACAATAAGCCTTATGAGTCATATGACTAAGATATTACTAAGAATCATCATGAGAAGAGTGCGAAACAAAAATCAGTCCAGAAATTAGCGATGAACAGTGTGGTTTTGTTAGAGATAAAGAAACAAGCCGAACAAGCAATGCCATTTACATCATAAGATCTTTAGTAGAAAGAGCCATAGAGGTGAAAACAGATCTATACTTATGTTTCATAAATTACACTAAGGCATTTGACAAAGTAAAGCACCAAGAAATGATCAAAATTTTAGAAAGCATAAACGTAGTCAGCAAAGATCTAAGAATAATAAAGAACATGTACTGGCAACAAACAGCGGCCATAAGAATTAGAAACCAATTGGGAATGTTTCAACAAATAAAACAAGGTGTTAGACAAGGTTGTGTGCTGTCACCAGATTTGTTTAATATTTATAGTGAGATTATTTTAATATCCATAAGAGGCATGCCTGGAATAACATTTGGAGGTCATAATATAAATAATCTAAGGTATGCTGATGATACAGTCTTAATTGCTAAGAGTGAAAATGAGTTACAAGAAATGTTGGACATTATAGTGAAAGAAAGCAAAAATAAAGGACCCAGCCTTAATAGCAAAAAGACAGAGGTAATGGTAACAACAAAGAAAAAGACATCACCTCAGTGCAAAATAAAGACAAGTGGAACAATATTAAAACAGGTAAATGAATTAAAATATTTGGGAACTTTGTTAACCTCAGACGGAAGATGTACAAAAGAGGTGAGATGCAGAATGGCTCAGGCAAAAGCAGCTTTCCAGAAAATCACTGGAGTCTGTAGAAATGTGGTTTTACAGAAGAATGTTGAGAATACCATGGACAGCTAAGAAGAGTAATGAAGATGTTTTGAGAGAGGTCAAAGCAAAAAGAGAGCTCATTTTCAATATTAGGAAGAAACTATCATCATTTTTTGGCCATGTAATGAGAAGAGAACAACTGGAATATATTGTAAAAACTGGAAAAAAATTGAGGTACTAAGAGATAGAGGGAAGCAAAGAGAAAAAATAACAGACAGCTTAAGAGATTAGCTTGGCAGAAGGTCAACAACAGAAATGATAAATAGCTGCCGAGATCGAAAGTTGTGGAGCGACATGATCACCTACGCCAGCAGGCCCGATACTTGATGATGATGATAGATTGAACACAGAACAGAGACAAATGACGGGATTTGATGAAAGATCTTTACAAGGATTGAAAACTGCTAGAATAAAAATTTAGATAAGAGAAGGGGTATCTGGGTCTACGCCCTATGGGCCTGCTACGGCTCGAAAGGTCAATAGATAGATAGATAGATTAAACAAGCTTGGTGATAGGATGCATCTCTGTCTTACTCCTCTTTTTATATCAAGGGGTGTAGAGTTCTCTTTGTAATATTTTATTATTGCTGTTTGCTCCCAACATAAATTACATATTAGCCGTATGTCTGTGTCATCTAGATGTATATCTGTTAGGCATTCTATATGTTGTTTATGGTGTACTCTATCAAAAGCTGTGGTGTAGTCTATGAAAAAGGCATATATTGGTTTATTTACTTCTGTGTACTTTTTAAAATTAATGTCCTCATGTAGAATATGGCTTATGTCCCACTGTTTTTCCTAAATCCAAATTGGTGCTCTTCTAATTCAGTATTGATTTTATTCGGAATCCTTCCTTGTATAACTCTCAGCAAAATTTGTGTTACATGGCTCATTGTTGTAAAGTCACTGCATTCAACTGCACCATACCATTTAGGCAATGCAATGAAAGTTGATGTTTTTAGTTAGTCCATTTGGTATGTATCGTGTACGGTGTATGTCGTTGCATAGGTCTGTGATCACTTCGAATCCAAAGTCTAGTGCCTGTATCAACTCTATCTGTATGCTGTCAGGTCATGCTGCTTTCCCCTTTTTCATTGTTTGTATAGCTTTTTCCATTTCAGATTTTAATTATCTATTGACCTTTCGAGCCGTAGCCGGCCCATAGGGCGTAGACGAAGACCGCTCCTTCTCTTATCTGAATTTTTGTTCTAGCAGTTTTCAATTCTTTTAAAGATATTTTATCAAATCTCGCCATTTTTCTCTGTTCTGTGCAAACAGCTCTTATCTCATTGAGGAAGCTGATTGCTGCTCTTGCCTCTCTCATCAATGTTCTTCTCAGTGTCTCTCTGGGTCTTCCTCTTTTCCTCTTACCTGTTGTTTCCCACATGAGGGCTTGCTTTGCTATTCGGTTATTATCTCTTCTCATCACATGTCCAACATATGACCATCGTCTTTTCTTTATTACTGAAGATATTAGTGGTTAAGATTTTATTGCCTGGTTGTATATTTTATAATTGGTTTCTTGTCCCATTGATCATGAAATAGGTTATATATTCCTGCTATCTATCTATTATATCTTTATTGTCTGTTAGCATTTATTCCTTTTTTTGTCTGCAACGCGTCAGCTTTCTGTGGCTTTTAAAAATTGTTATTAGTCATTTTCTTTATTTCTGTGTGCTTTCCTCATACATTTTGTTTACTTTCATTAGTTTCGATTGCTAGACATCGTTGGCTGAGCCAGTCTTCATTTGCCTTTCTGCAAATTTCATTATCTATTTTCTTGTGTTTGTCAGTGCTCTTCGCTTGTCTTCTTTCTTCCATTTTTTCTAAGATGGTGTTAGCTATCCATTGTTGTTTTTTGTTCTTTTCTTTTTTGAATAAAGTGTCGAAAGTTTCTTGTAAGCTTTTCTTTATGCATTGCCATTTGGTTGTGACTTTTTCATCAGAATTTTCTCTTCTGTATTGCTCAATTCCTTATTCTAGCAGCTTCTGATATACATTCTTTACTTGTATTGTATAACTATCTTTAACATCTTTTTGATTTAAAGCTGCTATATCTATTGGTATTGTTGATGAATCAGTATTTTGCTTGTTTTTCTTTAGTTTGATTTTCATTTTAATCAATACAGGATTGTGATCTGAGTTAATTTCTGCTCCTGGGTGGTTTTTGGATTTTTTAAAACGCTGTTACAGAACCTATCTTTTATCATTATGTAATCTATTTGATTCCTCTTCCTCTGATTATCTCCAGGGCTTTTCCATGTGTATGGTTTCCTTTTCTCTTGCTCAAAGTAGGTGTTACATTTTATCAGCCTGTTTTTCTTCACAAAATTGTATTAATCTTTCTGCTCTGTCATTTCTTTTTTCTTAAACCATGATATCCTATAATGGTCTTATATCTACCTTTTCCTACTTTAGCATTCATATCACAAATTACAATCAAGATGTCCGAAGATTTCACTTGCTTCATAACTTTATGTAAATCTTCATAGTAGGCCACTATTTGTTCATCAGTATAGTCTTGGGTAGGTGCGTATATTGTATTTATTGCTATGTCGAATGGTTTTGCTTTCATCTTGAGTAGTATAATCCTATCAATTTATATCCAGTGGGTATTTATATATTTTTGTAGCTCTCTTTTTATTAGTATTCCTACACCTCTTTGATGTTCTGTTGTGTTGCCTGAATATATAAATGTATATTTTTCATCCTTTATGTACTCAAATTATTCCCATCTTGACTCTGATATACCTATGTTTATTCATTCTGCTATGTATGTACGTGTACACATTGTTGTGATAACTTATATTGACATTACTACTCCATGTTGCCTCTCATTGTTTTGCAATAAATTTTGTTACAGTTATTTTGTTATCACCATTTCTCATTCTACTGGCCATGGATTGGATTTTGAAAATAACTCAGATGGAATCCAGTGGTCACTGACCAAGCAACTTAATGAATTAGACTTTGCTGATGAAATAGCTCTACTTTCATGTAATGATTAACAGATGCAAGATATAATTAGATAACATGAGAGATCACAACAGCTGAGACTGAAAATAAATACAGTCGAGTCTGGATAAGTAGAACTCGCAGGGACCTAATGAAATTGTTCTACTTATCAGAAATTCTACTTATCCAGACTGCACATAATATGTATACACTGCGTGTAGTACTGTACATGGACATTGATTAAAACAAATGTACTGCCTAGGAAATACCTTCACTGCGACTCTTAACATTATCAGCAATGTGGATACAAGAAAGGCAAAAAAGAGAACAGAACATTTTAACCTAATGAAAATTCACAACTTAATTAAAGAAAAAGCAAGTAAAAAAGCTTCATAATATCAGGGCTTGAAAGAGTGGCACTGGTAAAAACATCATTATCAATGTTCACAAACTCCCCTGGTTCAACTCTTGAAAATTCACAAATTATTTAAAGAAAAAGTCTGTGATTTTCCTTTGCTTCTTGGCTTGTAAAAAATGAATATTCATGGCCTGTTGAAGGGCAAAAAATGGTGTGATTACATCATCTGGACATCCAGTTTGCATCATGTAAATGTTAATTTTGTCGATACATGCCAAAACATCTGACTGTGATACAGGTTGTGTTTGTAGCCCACAGTCATCCTCATCATCAGAGTCGAGGTTCGAATGGTTGGCATGCATAGCTTCATAATATCAGAGCTTGAAAGAGGGGCACTGGTAAAAACATCATTATCAATGTTCACAAACTCTTCTGGTTCAATGTTTAGCTCTTTATACAACCTAGCAAGTAATGGCTCAACTGAAATATCAGTACATGTATCATGACTCTCATTGCTCGTTAATGAACTCTCATTTACTGGGACATCTACTGCAGGTAAGAAGCCAACTTGTCTAAAGCAGTTTGCAATAGTTGCAGGCAAAACTCTGTCCCGTGAAGATTTTAACATTAAAATAGTATCAAGGAGGGTGATCTTGAAACCATCAGAACTGAGGTCAGTATCCATATGACCTACAAGTTTTGACAACATTGTAGATTTATAATACACTTTAAGGTTTTGAATTATACCTTGATCACACGGCTGAAGTGTTGATGTGGCATTAGGCGGTAGAAACAAAAGTTCTGTTGCTTTCAAATTGTTTATTCTTGTGTGGGCTGAACAATTGTCAACAACTCAAAGAACTTGTCTTTGTTTACGGAACATTGAAGAATCACACTCCTGTAGCCACTCACTGAAAACTTCTGATGTCATCCATGACTTAGAATTGGCTCTGTAGTCCACACACAACTTTTTCAGGCCTTTAAAACATCGAGGACTTTTAAATTTTCCAATCACAAAAAATGGCCATTTTTCACTGCCATCCATATTAGTGCACACAACTACTGTTAATCTTTCTTTTGATTTTTTACCCCCATGGCACTTTTCATTTTTAAAAGAAAATGTTTGATCAGGTAACAGTCTCCAAAATAAGCCGGTTTCATCAGCATTAAACACATCAGCACAATTGTATTTAGCCAATGCAGGTTTAAGCACATCTTCTGTCCATGAATGAGTTGTTGCTTCATCAACTGATTGTCTCTCTCCACACATACTTTTGTATGTTATAGAATGTCGCTTTTTGAAACGATCCAGCCAGCCAGCACTACATTTCCAGTCTGTCTGACCTCCAAGACGTGAAAACTCCTCTGCTTTTGCCATCATTAATGGCCCATTTATGGGTACATTTGACGACCTTAGCACAGTGAACCATTTTAAAAGAGCAGTGTCTATACAATCATTAGTAGCTGTTCTAGCACGCTGTCTGTCACTATTGATTTTATTTTCGGAAAACAATTTTCTATAGCGGTCTTTATTTTTTAAAATGCCCGACAGTGTTGATTTAGGAATGCCATATTCTCTAGCTATATGTAGTGATATCGCCTTTTTTTAAATTTGAATTCTTGCGCTTTTATCAGAGAAAACGGTTGAGAGCAAAGGGAAGGCTCTGCTTGCCAGCTACTTTGAGCAGACTGACCAAAGAAATGAGGCTGTTAAAATTAGGATACAGGAGTCACTCTCAGAATTGTGTGAGGATGTAGTGATGGGAGAAGATCAGATCTCACAATCACAACCCTTTCGCACAACACTTAAAAGGTAACACAACACTGCTCCTGGTCCAGATAGTGTTCGGTACGACGACATAGGCGACTTTGCTGACGACGACTTGGACAAAAAAAACTGGCCAAAGAGTTTAATATGAGCATTCCGAATGGCTAGATTAAAGAGGAGTGGCAACACAGCTACTTAGTACCGTTACCAATGCCAAAAAAGGACAATTTTCAGATCAGTGCCTACAGAATCATCAGGATGCAGAACACCCCGGGCATGCTACTGGAGAAAACAATTGCATGTTTACTCACGTGTCACCTTAAACAGATACGCGCATTCCCATCCACACTCGGAGGTTATAGATATAACAAAGAGACATGGCTTAATGCGGCTTCGAAGGCTTCCACAGACGACAGAAGACATGTGCTGCTGCTATAGATCTGGAGGATGCATACAACAGAGTACAATTTGAATATCTAATGCACATGCTCTTTAAACTGGCGGTGCACCCCTTCCACCTGAGATGGATCGCTGCAGCACTTTTTCAGAGGAAGGTGATGCTCAGATGTGGAAGTTGGTCATCCATTTGTCCAGGGCTGCCACACGGCTCACCATTGTCACCAATATCGTATGACGGGGAACAGATGGCTGTGTTCACTTTCTGTGCGGTTTCGCCTTATGTCTTTTGGCGTGTGCTGAGACTGCTATGATAGCGGCTGCAGTTACCTTTCTTTGTTCGGGAGATGAGATATTTATTTGGATGATTCCACTGGCCGTTTAGCAATTATGGATTTAAATTCGTTTGCAGTGATACCGGGACCTTCAATAACCATAATAACGATCACGGAACAACAGCTGGATGGGAGGAGAAGAACTATGACTTTTGATGATGATATTTTGGTATATCAACAAAGAAGAGACAAAAAGTAAATGGCCTCCACCAAGCAAAACGAACTCGATCGCATCTCTTCCTTGTGTGGAGTAGCAAGTGCATTGGTTAATCCTAATAAGGCATCAGTTGCATGGTTCTCCCATAACAATCATATCATTAACACGGAAACCCCGGTGGTACGAATGGGGTCTGATGAGGTGACCAGGGCCAGGTTAATGACATACCTCGGAGTTAAGTTTGATCGCAGCCTATGTTTACGGGACCACGTTTGACATGGTGATACAAAATCTCGCGAAGAATTAGCCACCTTGAAGGTCATGGCAGCTGCCAACATCAAGCAGAGGCTACTTACCCTTCTGTTGCAGGGACTAGTCCTCGCACCAATCGAGTATCCCTGGCAATTCTTAGTGTCAGTATGACGCAAATTAACAGGCTTGAGAAAATACAGAATGAAGCTACGCGCATTATCTTGGGGTGTACGAGGGACACTCTCTGTATCTATCTATCTATTGACCTTTCGAGCCGTAACCGGCCCATAGGGCGTAGACCAAGATACACCTTCTCCTATATGAATTTTTGTTCTAGCAGTTTTCTTTTAAAGATATTTTATCAAATCTCGCCATCTGTCTCTGTTCTGTGCAAGCAGTTCTATCTCATTGAGGGAGCCGATTCCTGCTGCTCTTGCCTCTCTCATCAATGTTCTTCTCAGTGTCTCCCTGGGTCTTCCTCTTTTTCTTTTACCTGTTGTTTCCCATATGAGGGCTTGCTTTGCTATTCGATTATTATCTCTTCTCATCACATGTCCAACGTATGACCATCGTCTTTTCTTTATTACTGAAGATATTCGTGGTTGATTGGCGATTTCTCTAATTTCCTCGTTTGTTTTGAATTCGTTCCATTCTATACCAAGTATTTTCCTTAGACATTTATTTTCGAATGCGTTCAACTTTGTTTCTATATCTCTTGTTGTTTTCCAGCTTTCACACGCATACGTAAGGGTTGATAGTACATTTGATTTGAATAGCCTAAGTTTTGTGTTTGTGCTAATGAGTTTTGATTTCCACAACTTTTCAAGGCTTCTGAAAGACATTGCTGCTTTAGCCAGTCTGATTCTAATTTCTTTGCTCGTATCCCCTTCTCGATCAATGTGACTTCCAAGATAGATAAAGTGATCGATCTCTTCTACTGGTTTGTTTTCCATGTATATTTTGTCACTTGTTGGAATTAAACTTTTCATGACTGACCTCAAGCCCAATTTTGCTGGCTATTGATGATAGTTCATTTGTGTTTTCCTGCATCGTTTTTATCTGACTGCTGATGAGAACTATGTCTTCAGCAAAGTCGAGGTCCTCCAAATGGTCTCCTTGTATCCATTCAATGCCTTTATTACCAGTGCAGCATTTCTTCATTATGAAGTCCATAACAATTCCAAATAACAAGGGCGATAAAATACATCCTTGTTTAACCCTAGTTTCTATTGGGAAACATTCGCTCAGTCCTTACTCTCTGTATAGTAATGAGGTATCTTCTTGAATTTCCAACCATGGATGACATAATCAAGATATGGAGGGCATGAGCATACATGAAAATAAGTGATTTTATATCATTCATTATCATTAGTAATTTGGGATAACTCCGATGAGAAACATTTCCAGTCTGTCTGACCTCCAAGACGTGAAAACTCCTCTGCTTTTGCCATCATTAATGGCCCATTTATGGGTACATTTGACGACCTTAGCACAGTGAACCATTTTAAAAGAGCAGTGTCTATACAATCATTAGTAGCTGTTCTAGCACGCTGTCTGTCACTATTGATTTTATTTTCGGAAAACAATTTTCTATAGCGGTCTTTATTTTTTAAAATGCCCGACAGTGTTGATTTAGGAATGCCATATTCTCTAGCTATATGTAGTGATATCGCCTTTTTTTTAAATTTGAATTCTTGCGCTTTTATCAGAGAAAACGGTTGAGAGCAAAGGGAAGGCTCTGCTTGCCAGCTACTTTGAGCAGACTGACCAAAGAAATGAGGCTGTTAAAATTAGGATACAGGAGTCACTCTCAGAATTGTGTGAGGATGTAGTGATGGGAGAAGATCAGATCTCACAATCACAACCGATACCCTTTCGCACAACACTTAAAAGGTAACACAACACTGCTCCTGGTCCAGATAGTGTTCGGTACGACGACATAGGCGACTTTGCTGACGACGACTTGAACAAAAAAACTGGCCAAAGAGTTTAATATGAGCATTCCGAATGGCTAGATTAAAGAGGAGTGGCAACACAGCTACTTAGTACCGTTACCAATGCCAAAAAAGGACAATTTTCAGATCAGTGCCTACAGAATCATCAGGATGCAGAACACCCCGGGCATGCTACTGGAGAAAACAATTGCATGTTTACTCACGTGTCACCTTAAACAGATACGCGCATTCCCATCCACACTCGGAGGTTATAGATATAACAAAGAGACATGGCTTAATGCGGCTTCGAAGGCTTCCACAGACGACAGAAGACATGCGCTGCTGCTATAGATCTGGAGGATGCATACAACAGAGTACAATTTGAATATCTAATGCACATGCTCTTTAAACTGGCGGTGCACCCCTTCCACCTGAGATGGATCGCTGCAGCACTTTTTCAGAGGAAGGTGATACTCAGATGTGGAAGTTGGTCATCCATTTGTCCAGGGCTGCCACACGGCTCACCATTGTCACCAATATCGTATGACGGGGAACAGATGGCTGTGTTCACTTTCTGTGCGGTTTCGCCTTATGTCTTTTGGCGTGTGCTGAGACTGCTATGATAGCGGCTGCAGTTACCTTTCTTTGTTCGGGAGATGAGATATTTATTTGGATGATTCCACTGGCGGTTTAGCAATTATGGATTTTAATTCGTTTGCAGTGATACCGGGACCTTCAATAACCATAATAACGATCACGGAACAACAGCTGGATGGGAGGAGAAGAACTATGACTTTTGATGATGATATTTTGGTATATCAACAAAGAAGAGACAAAAAGTAAATGGCCTCCACCAAGCAAAACGAACTCGATCGCATCTCTTCCTTGTGTGGAGTAGCAAGTGCATTGGTTAATCCTAATAAGGCATCAGTTGCATGGTTCTCCCATAACAATCATATCATTAACACGGAAACCCCGGTGGTACGAATGGGGTCTGATGAGGTGACCAGGGCCAGGTTAATGACATACCTCGGAGTTAAGTTTGATCGCAGCCTATGTTTACGGGACCACGTTTGACATGGTGATACAAAATCTCGCGAAGAATTAGCCACCTTGAAGGTCATGGCAGCTGCCAACATCAAGCAGAGGCTACTTACCCTTCTGTTGCAGGGACTAGTCCTCGCACCAATCGAGTATCCCTGGCAATTCTTAGTGTCAGTATGACGCAAATTAACAGGCTTGAGAAAATACAGAATGAAGCTACGCGCATTATCTTGGGGTGTACGAGGGACACTCTCTGTATAGTAATGAGGTATCTTCTTGAATTTCCAACCATGGATGACATAATCAAGATATGGAGGGCATGAGCATACATGAAAATAAGTGATTTTATATCATTCATTATCATTAGTAATTTGGGATAACTCCGATGAGAAAGATACAGTCATCTATACAGACGGATCTTTAATACGACACCAATGGAGTGCATGGGCATTTATAGCAAGCTCGGTAGGCAGAATAGTCAAGGAAGACAGTGGTGCATACGTTACGACCGCGAGTAGTATGACGAAGGAGGTGATGGCAGTGACCAAGGCATTCATCTTGTTAGTCACAAGACTACACCCACGACTGTATACTGAGTTATTGGGTGAGCATGATAAAATGAGTGGAGGCAGGCTCTGTACGCATGCAATGGTTAGAGTCATTGCAGAAGTACGGGGAAATGAAAGAGCGGACAGGTTAGCTAGCAGCGCTATTGCTTACGACGATCAACCAATGGATTGGGTGGACATCATCAATGCCCTCCGAGATGTGGGAAGGGCAGAGGACTTACGACAACCAAGAGTCCACGTCACGTCTTCGGATGAAAGAGATGGAAGTTAAGATGGGCACAGCCAGAAACGAGAAACTTACAAGCGGGCGTTGTAAGAAGATTTATCAACCAACACAGAACTGGATTCATCAGTTGCTGGACACTGCGGGGACATGCTGAGGAGGGATCTGAGCACCTGTGGACATGTTTGGAGTGCAATGATAATGATCCGCAAATAACTCAAATGTATATGGTACCAAGTTAAATTTGTAAAGTTATAATCATATATCTCCAGAGGAAAGTAAAATTCTATGGTCACACTGAAAGACACAGCGGGCCGGTGATCAATTTTCCCCGATGTCATTTATCTCTTTTATCAGCTGGGCTAATCCAATTACAGGTATCAAATTTCCTATGCAAAATCCAAGAAAATCATCTTTTTATGGTCAGTTTTGATTCGCACCTGTATTCATCTTATTACAGCCACCTTCTTTCTTTGCCACACCACCTCCACCTGTCACATTTCGCCCCTAAAATACATTAAAATCCATTAATATCCCTCAAAATACATCTTTTTCATTCTCAGGTTAGGTTTGCCCCCTTTTTTTCCATGGTCAGTTTTTGCCCCACCTTTCCCCATCATGGAACTGATGTATTTGATCCATCATTTGGATTCACCATAACGATGGAGCCTCCCCTCTTGGATCCATTTTCATGCATCATTCTGTTTATAACACACTACTAGGGTGAAAAGCTAAAATAACAGCATTATAGTACCAACAGCAAAAAGACTGCAGTAATGGTTACAAAAAAGAAAAAGACGTCACCTAAATTCACAATTATAGTAAACGAGACAGACAGGTGAATTAAAATACCTGGGAATAATGTTAACTTTGGATGATAGATGTACAACTGAGGTGAGGCGCAGATAATTTGGGCAAAGGTTGCATTCCCCAAAATAAAAAAAAAATTTATACAACCAATCTATGACAATGGAAAATCAACAGAAAAACATAAGGTTAAAGAAAATCAACAATGTTGAACTAAAATGGGCCAAAACAAACAGGCAACGTGGCAACATCAGGATTAAATAATCATACAAATTTGCGTTATATAATGAAAAGATGGTGTCACCTGCATATTGCAAATTGTTTATTTTGTGACCGTTGACTTCAACTCCTTTTTTGTCTACTTTTGATCTCACATTTTTGCTGTAAAGTGAGAACAAATCCGGCCACAAAACACAGCATTGATTCCTTAATAATGAATAACAGAGTGGATAAATACTGTAAAGATGGAAAAGACGTGATTACATAAGATCTATCTATTGTCCTTTTGAGCCAAAGATGGCACAAAGGCAGAAATTCTATAATCTTTGCGTGTGGCAATCCTTTATCAAACATTAGACCCACATTGTATCTCTCTACACGACTCTGTTCTGGGCAAGTTGGCGGGGGAGCTCACGCCTGTTCCCTCAGTTTCTTTTAGAGTTCCTCTATTTCTGCCTCTTTTTCTTTTACTCTCTGGTTCCCATCTGAGGGCCTACTTTCAGATTCTCTTGTTGTCTCTTTGAGAATGTATTTACCCTGGAAAATTCGTTGAAAGAAATATCATCACAGGTAAATTCATCTCCGGGAAAATCCACTGCGGGGAAATTTCATCACAGAATTCATAAATTATAATTCTAGCAATTGAAGATCCTGATTATACCCTAAATAAAATTTAACACGGTTTATATACACTGCAAATGGTGAATACAAATAACACAATAAAGAAATATTGAAAAAAAGCAGTAGTATCAAACAAATTCAAGTTTGTAGGACTTCTACCAACAATTCAAACATTATTAAATTATCATACACCACAGCTTTTTTTACTTAGCCTTTTCTCTGAAATGATTAAAGTCAAAACAGATTTAAAAGTTTGTTGGACTTATGCTGACAATTCAAACATTTTTATCTTACATTGATTGCTTCCTTGTTATGTGATCTTGATATCTGCAGCTTAATACTCAACTTTTTCTCTGAAACAGAGTCCAGATTAATCAGCTTACAATGTTTGTAGGATTAGCACTGACAACTCAAAGAGCACTTACGAGGATGTGAATTAACTTAAGAGAAATTCTTTAGAGGTGTTGCACATAATATCTCACACTGAGTGTTACAATACATTACAATACTACTGCTCAATTCTGAGAAATTAACAATAACATTTATGATGTTGGTTCTTGTAATTTTTATTAAAACTTTTATTCTCCATTAAAAAGCATATATATTTCTGACCATTTGTTGACAGTTAGGAATCTGTATACAGGTGCTAGTTTTCCAATTAAAGATATAACATTGTATTTTGCGTTACTTATTATCTACACACATAATTTCACTTACATTAAACCTAGTCTGTGCAAAACCTAAACAACATGTTTTCCTGCTGTCCCTCAGAATCTGCTAAATCATTTTGAACACAGAGGTTCACACAAAAATCAGCATATGCACGTGTGTTCTTGATATCTGTAGCTCATTACCTTCTACCCTGTGGTATACTTTTAGTTCCTTAAGTAGTATTTAATTTGATCAACACGCTGTACAGACCTTGTCATTTATTATTACTTCGCATAGTGACTTGTGGTTATGTGAATCATTATATCAGCATTCTTGGTTCAGACAAGACCACAGACACCATTATAGCCTTCAGCCCTACAATTGTACTATCAAATATTATCATTTCTTCTATTTACATCATTACTGTTGTACTCACATATTCCTGTGAAGAATTTTCTTGCCATTAATTGAGTTATTTGCGGGTTATCATCATTGCACTCCGAACATGTCCATAGGTGCTCAGATCCCCTCCTCAGCAATTCCCGCAGTGTCCAGCGACTGATGACTCTAGTTCTATGTTGGTTGATAAGTCTTCTTATACGGCCACTAAGTTTCTCATTTCTGGCTGTGCCCATCTTAACTTCCATTTCCATCATCCGAAGAAGTGACGTGAATCTGTGTTTGTCGAAGTCCTGTGCTCTTCCCACATCTCGGAGGGCATTGATGATGTCCGCCCGATCCATTGGTTGCCCGTCCTCAACGACAGCGCAGCTAGCCAACCTGTCTGCTCTTTCATTTCCCCGTACTCCCGTTTGTCCAGGGACATAGACAAAGGTGACCTTACGTATTTTGGATTTCTGCAACGACTCTACCCATTGCATGCGTACAGAGCCCGCCTCCACTTTTTTAATCATGCTCATCGAATCACTCAGTATACATGCGTAGGTGTAGTCTTGTGACTCTAACCATTTGAATACCTTGGTCACTGCCATCACCTCCATTGTCATGCTATTCGTGGTCATGACGTATGCACCACTGTCTTTGTAGACTATTCTGCCTGCCGAGCGTGCTGTAAATGCCCATGCACTTCTTTGTATAGATGACTGCATCTTTCTCATTGGTGTTATCGCAGATAAGGCCGTTGACCTCAGCATTAAGCACAATCGGGTTCTGTTCCCTACTTTTCCTGTCGAGTGTGACAATACACGAGAAAGTCCCCTTGAATGACGTAGGCACTGGTATCCACTCCTCACCAACGCTGATATTAGTAAGCCCACAGACCTGTTTGATGACATCTTCTGCTCGGCCCATCCATGATTTGCCTCTTTTTAGTCTGGCACTTTTCCCTGTGTTGAGCACGTGGTGCAATACATGCTCTTTATCTGTACCAATCTTCAGGTATGCTCGTGCTCTCCAGATCTTGATTCTGTCATCCATGGTTGGGAAGTCAAGAAGATACCTCATTGTTACACAGGGAGTGTCCCTTGTACATCCCAAGATAATGCGCATGGCTTCATTTTGTATTTTCTCCAGCCTATCAATTTGAGTTGTACTTACAGTAAGAATTGCCAGGGCATACTCGATTGGTGCGAGGTCTAATCCCTGGAACAGAAGAGTAAGTAGCCTCTGCTCGATGTTGGCAGCTGCCATTAACTTCAAGGCGGCTAATCCTTTGCGGGATTTTGTTATCACATGATCGACGTGGTTACGAAAACACAGGCTGCGATCAAACTTATATTATGAGAGCAAAGGGAAGGCCCTGCTTGCCCGCTACATTGAGTAGTTTACCATTAATGAGATTTCCCTGCTATGTTTTTTCAGTGAACCATTTACCTTATTTCTGCACTTGTCTTGAATTCATTCCATGGTATTCAAAGTAATTTCTTGAGTCATTTGAATTCAAATTCATCTAGTTTATTTTCTATCTCTTTAGTTGTTTTCAAGCTCTCGCAAGCATATTTTAAGGTGGATAATAAATTTAATTTGAAAATCCTGAACTTTGTTTCTGTGCTAAGTAATTTTGATTTCCCAATTTTATCAAGGTTTCTAAAAGTTATTGCTGCTTTCACTATTCTGATTCTAATTTCTTTCTTTGTGTCTACTTGATCTAATCAGCTTCCAAGATATACAAAGTGATCTACTTCTTGCATTGCTTTTCTTTTCAGGTGTTTTTTTTTTTTAGTATTCATCATTGCTATTTAAGAGCAGAGATTTCTGTTTCAATAATGATAGATGTTTCATGATGGTTTCTCCGATGAGAAACATTTCCAGTCTGTCTGACCTCCAAGACGTGAAAACTCCTCTGCTTTTGCCATCATTAATGGCCCATTTATGGGTACATTTGACGACCTTAGCACAGTGAACCATTTTAAAAGAGCAGTGTCTATACAATCATTAGTAGCTGTTCTAGCACGCTGTCTGTCACTATTGATTTTATTTTCGGAAAACAATTTTCTATAGCGGTCTTTATTTTTTAAAATGCCCGACAGTGTTGATTTAGGAATGCCATATTCTCTAGCTATATGTAGTGATATCGCCTTTTTTTAAAATTTGAATTCTTGCGCTTTTATCAGAGAAAACGGTTGAGAGCAAAGGGAAGGCTCTGCTTGCCAGCTACTTTGAGCAGACTGACCAAAGAAATGAGGCTGTTAAAATTAGGATACAGGAGTCACTCTCAGAATTGTGTGAGGATGTAGTGATGGGAGAAGATCAGATCTCACAATCACAACCGATACCCTTTCGCACAACACTTAAAAGGTAACACAACACTGCTCCTGGTCCAGATAGTGTTCGGTACGACGACATAGGCGACTTTGCTGACGACGACTTGGACAAAAAAAACTGGCCAAAGAGTTTAATATGAGCATTCCGAATGGCTAGATTAAAGAGGAGTGGCAACACAGCTACTTAGTACCGTTACCAATGCCAAAAAAGGACAATTTTCAGATCAGTGCCTACAGAATCATCAGGATGCAGAATACCCCGGGCATGCTACTGGAGAAAACAATTGCATGTTTACTCACGTGTCACCTTAAACAGATACGCGCATTCCCATCCACACTCGGAGGTTATAGATATAACAAAGAGACATGGCTTAATGCGGCTTCGAAGGCTTCCACAGACGACAGAAGACATGTGCTGCTGCTAAAGATCTGGAGGATGCATACAACAGAGTACAATTTGAATATCTAATGCACATGCTCTTTAAACTGGCGGTGCACCCCTACCACCTGAGATGGATCGCTGCAGCACTTTTTCAGAGGAAGGTGATACTCAGATGTGGAAGTTGGTCATCCATTTGTCCAGGGCTGCCACACGGCTCACCATTGTCACCAATATCGTATGACGGGGAACAGATGGCTGTGTTCACTTTCTGTGCGGTTTCGCCTTATGTCTTTTGGCGTGTGCTGAGACTGCTATGATAGCGGCTGCAGTTACCTTTCTTTGTTCGGGAGATGAGATATTTATTTGGATGATTCCACTGGCGGTTTAGCAATTATGGATTTTAATTCGTTTGCAGTGATACCGGGACCTTCAATAACCATAATAACGATCACGGAACAACAGCTGGATGGGAGGAGAAGAACTATGACTTTTGATGATGATATTTTGGTATATCAACAAAGAAGAGACAAAAAGTAAATGGCCTCCACCAAGCAAAACGAACTCGATCGCATCTCTTCCTTGTGTGGAGTAGCAAGTGCATTGGTTAATCCTAATAAGGCATCAGTTGCATGGTTCTCCCATAACAATCATATCATTAACACGGAAACCCCGGTGGTACGAATGGGGTCTGATGAGGTGACCAGGGCCAGGTTAATGACATACCTCGGAGTTAAGTTTGATCGCAGCCTATGTTTACGGGACCACGTTTGACATGGTGATACAAAATCTCGCGAAGAATTAGCCACCTTGAAGGTCATGGCAGCTGCCAACATCAAGCAGAGGCTACTTACCCTTCTGTTGCAGGGACTAGTCCTCGCACCAATCGAGTATCCCTGGCAATTCTTAGTGTCAGTATGACGCAAATTAACAGGCTTGAGAAAATACAGAATGAAGCTACGCGCATTATCTTGGGGTGTACGAGGGACACTCTCTGTATAGTAATGAGGTATCTTCTTGAATTTCCAACCATGGATGACATAATCAAGATATGGAGGGCATGAGCATACATGAAAATAAGTGATTTTATATCATTCATTATCATTAGTAATTTGGGATAACTCCGATGAGAAAGATACAGTCATCTATACAGACGGATCTTTAATACGACACCAATGGAGTGCATGGGCATTTATAGCAAGCTCGGTAGGCAGAATAGTCAAGGAAGACAGTGGTGCATACGTTACGACCGCGAGTAGTATGACGAAGGAGGTGATGGCAGTGACCAAGGCATTCATCTGGTTAGTCACAAGACTACACCCACGACTGTATACTGAGTTATTGGGTGAGCATGATAAAATGAGTGGAGGCAGGCTCTGTACGCATGCAATGGTTAGAGTCATTGCAGAAGTACGGGGAAATGAAAGAGCGGACAGGTTAGCTAGCAGCGCTATTGCTTAGGACGATCAACCAATGGATTGGGTGGACATCATCAATGCCCTCCGAGATGTGGGAAGGGCAGAGGACTTACGACAACCAAGAGTCCACGTCACGTCTTCGGATGAAAGAGATGGAAGTTAAGATGGGCACAGCCAGAAACGAGAAACTTACAAGCGGGCGTTGTAAGAAGATTTATCAACCAACACAGAACTGGATTCATCAGTTGCTGGACACTGCGGGGACATGCTGAGGAGGGGATCTGAGCACCTGTGGACATGTTTGGAGTGCAATGATAATGATCCGCAAATAACTCAAATGTATATGGTACCAAGTTAAATTTGTAAAGTTATAATCATATATCTCCAGAGGAAAGTAAAATTCTATGGTCACACTGAAAGACACAGCGGGCCGGTGATCAATTTTCCCCGATGTCATTTATCTCTTTTATCAGCTGGGCTAATCCAATTACAGGTATCAAATTTCCTATGCAAAATCCAAGAAAATCATCTTTTTATGGTCAGTTTTGATTCGCACCTGTATTCATCTTATTACAGCCACCTTCTTTCTTTGCCACACCACCTCCACCTGTCACATTTCGCCCCTAAAATACATTAAAATCCATTAATATCCCTCAAAATACATCTTTTTCATTCTCAGGTTAGGTTTGCCCCTTTTTTTCCATGGTCAGTTTTTGCCCCACCTTTCCCCATCATGGAACTGATGTATTTGATCCATCATTTGGATTCACCATAACGATGGAGCCTCCCCTCTTGGATCCATTTTCATGCATCATTCTGTTTATAACACACTACTAGGGTGAAAAGCTAAAATAACAGCATTATAGTACCAACAGCAAAAAGACTGCAGTAATGGTTACAAAAAAGAAAAAGACGTCACCTAAATTCACAATTATAGTAAACGAGACAGACAGGTGAATTAAAATACCTGGGAATAATGTTAACTTTGGATGATAGATGTACAACTGAGGTGAGGCGCAGATAATTTGGGCAAAGGTTGCATTCCCCAAAATAAAAAAAAATTTATACAACCAATCTATGACAATGGAAAATCAACAGAAAAACATAAGGTTAAAGAAAATCAACAATGTTGAACTAAAATGGGCCAAAACAAACAGGCAACGTGGCAACATCAGGATTAAATAATCATACAAATTTGCGTTATATAATGAAAAGATGGTGTCACCTGCATATTGCAAATTGTTTATTTTGTGACCGTTGACTTCAACTCCTTTTTTGTCTACTTTTGATCTCACATTTTTGCTGTAAAGTGAGAACAAATCCGGCCACAAAACACAGCATTGATTCCTTAATAATGAATAACAGAGTGGATAAATACTGTAAAGATGGAAAAGACGTGATTACATAAGATCTATCTATTGTCCTTTTGAGCCAAAGATGGCACAAAGGCAGAAATTCTATAATCTTTGCGTGTGGCAATCCTTTATCAAACATTAGACCCACATTGTATCTCTCTACACGACTCTGTTCTGGGCAAGTTGGCGGGGGAGCTCACGCCTGTTCCCTCAGTTTCTTTTAGAGTTCCTCTATTTCTGCCTCTTTTTCTTTTACTCTCTGGTTCCCATCTGAGGGCCTACTTTCAGATTCTCTTGTTGTCTCTTTGAGAATGTATTTACCCTGGAAAATTCGTTGAAAGAAATATCATCACAGGTAAATTCATCTCCGGGAAAATCCACTGCGGGGAAATTTCATCACAGAATTCATAAATTATAATTCTAGCAATTGAAGATCCTGATTATACCCTAAATAAAATTTAACACGGTTTATATACACTGCAAATGGTGAATACAAATAACACAATAAAGAAATATTGAAAAAAAGCAGTAGTATCAAACAAATTCAAGTTTGTAGGACTTCTACCAACAATTCAAACATTATTAAATTATCATACACCACAGCTTTTTTTACTTAGCCTTTTCTCTGAAATGATTAAAGTCAAAACAGATTTAAAAGTTTGTTGGACTTATGCTGACAATTCAAACATTTTTATCTTACATTGATTGCTTCCTTGTTATGTGATCTTGATATCTGCAGCTTAATACTCAACTTTTTCTCTGAAACAGAGTCCAGATTAATCAGCTTACAATGTTTGTAGGATTAGCACTGACAACTCAAAGAGCACTTACGAGGATGTGAATTAACTTAAGAGAAATTCTTTAGAGGTGTTGCACATAATATCTCACACTGAGTGTTACAATACATTACAATACTACTGCTCAATTCTGAGAAATTAACAATAACATTTATGATGTTGGTTCTTGTAATTTTTATTAAAACTTTTATTCTCCATTAAAAAGCATATATATTTCTGACCATTTGTTGACAGTTAGGAATCTGTATACAGGTGCTAGTTTTCCAATTAAAGATATAACATTGTATTTTGCGTTACTTATTATCTACACACATAATTTCACTTACATTAAACCTAGTCTGTGCAAAACCTAAACAACATGTTTTCCTGCTGTCCCTCAGAATCTGCTAAATCATTTTGAACACAGAGGTTCACACAAAAATCAGCATATGCACATGTGTTCTTGATATCTGTAGCTCATTACCTTCTACCCTGTGGTATACTTTTAGTTCCTTAAGTAGTATTTAATTTGATCAACACGCTGTACAGACCTTGTCATTTATTATTACTTCGCATAGTGACTTGTGGTTATGTGAATCATTATATCAGCATTCTTGGTTCAGACAAGACCACAGACACCATTATAGCCTTCAGCCCTACAATTGTACTATCAAATATTATCATTTCTTCTATTTACATCATTACTGTTGTACTCACATATTCCTGTGAAGAATTTTCTTGCCATTAATTGAGTTATTTGCGGGTTATCATCATTGCACTCCGAACAAGTCCATAGGTGCTCAGATCCCCTCCTCAGCAATTCCCGCAGTGTCCAGCGACTGATGACTCTAGTTCTATGTTGGTTGATAAGTCTTCTTACACGGCCACTAAGTTTCTCATTTCTGGCTGTGCCCATCTTAACTTCCATTTCCATCATCCGAAGAAGTGACGTGAATCTGTGTTTGTCGAAGTCCTGTGCTCTTCCCACATCT
This sequence comes from Megaustenia siamemsis, assembly GCA_032433765.1. Classification (NCBI taxonomy): domain Eukaryota; kingdom Metazoa; phylum Mollusca; class Gastropoda; order Stylommatophora; family Ariophantidae; genus Megaustenia; species Megaustenia siamemsis. Next base: position 26,048,177 of record JAVIAB010000025.1, on the reverse strand, counting down.
CGGAGGGCATTGATGATGTCCGCCCGATCCATTGGTTGCCCGTCCTCAACGACAGCGCAGCTAGCCAACCTGTCTGCTCTTTCATTTCCCCGTACTCCCGTTTGTCCAGGGACATAGACAAAGGTGACCTTACGTATTTTGGATTTCTGCAACGACTCTACCCATTGCATGCGTACAGAGCCCGCCTCCACTTTTTTAATCATGCTCATCGAATCACTCAGTATACATGCGTAGGTGTAGTCTTGTGACTCTAACCATTTGAATACCTTGGTCACTGCCATCACCTCCATTGTCATGCTATTCGTGGTCATGACGTATGCACCACTGTCTTTGTAGACTATTCTGCCTGCCGAGCGTGCTGTAAATGCCCATGCACTTCTTTGTATAGATGACTGCATCTTTCTCATTGGTGTTATCGCAGATAAGGCCGTTGACCTCAGCATTAAGCACAATCGGGTTCTGTTCCCTACTTTTCCTGTCGAGTGTGACAATACACGAGAAAGTCCCCTTGAATGACGTAGGCACTGGTATCCACTCCTCACCAACGCTGATATTAGTAAGCCCACAGACCTGTTTGATGACATCTTCTGCTCGGCCCATCCATGATTTGCCTCTTTTTAGTCTGGCACTTTTCCCTGTGTTGAGCACGTGGTGCAATACATGCTCTTTATCTGTACCAATCTTCAGGTATGCTCGTGCTCTCCAGATCTTGATTCTGTCATCCATGGTTGGGAAGTCAAGAAGATACCTCATTGTTACACAGGGAGTGTCCCTTGTACATCCCAAGATAATGCGCATGGCTTCATTTTGTATTTTCTCCAGCCTATCAATTTGAGTTGTACTTACAGTAAGAATTGCCAGGGCATACTCGATTGGTGCGAGGTCTAATCCCTGGAACAGAAGAGTAAGTAGCCTCTGCTCGATGTTGGCAGCTGCCATTAACTTCAAGGCGGCTAATCCTTTGCGGGATTTTGTTATCACATGATCGACGTGGTTACGAAAACACAGGCTGCGATCAAACTTATATTATGAGAGCAAAGGGAAGGCCCTGCTTGCCCGCTACATTGAGTAGTTTACCATTAATGAGATTTCCCTGCTATGTTTTTTCAGTGAACCATTTACCTTATTTCTGCACTTGTCTTGAATTCATTCCATGGTATTCAAAGTAATTTCTTGAGTCATTTGAATTCAAATTCATCTAGTTTATTTTCTATCTCTTTAGTTGTTTTCAAGCTCTCGCAAGCATATTTTAAGGTGGATAATAAATTTAATTTGAAAATCCTGAACTTTGTTTCTGTGCTAAGTAATTTTGATTTCCCAATTTTATCAAGGTTTCTAAAAGTTATTGCTGCTTTCACTATTCTGATTCTAATTTCTTTCTTTGTGTCTACTTGATCTAATCAGCTTCCAAGATATACAAAGTGATCTACTTCTTGCATTGCTTTTCTTTTCAGGTGTTTTTTTTTTTTAGTATTCATCATTGCTATTTAAGAGCAGAGATTTCTGTTTCAATAATGATAGATGTTTCATGATGGTTTCTCCGATGAGAAACATTTCCAGTCTGTCTGACCTCCAAGACGTGAAAACTCCTCTGCTTTTGCCATCATTAATGGCCCATTTATGGGTACATTTGACGACCTTAGCACAGTGAACCATTTTAAAAGAGCAGTGTCTATACAATCATTAGTAGCTGTTCTAGCACGCTGTCTGTCACTATTGATTTTATTTTCGGAAAACAATTTTCTATAGCGGTCTTTATTTTTTAAAATGCCCGACAGTGTTGATTTAGGAATGCCATATTCTCTAGCTATATGTAGTGATATCGCCTTTTTTTAAAATTTGAATTCTTGCGCTTTTATCAGAGAAAACGGTTGAGAGCAAAGGGAAGGCTCTGCTTGCCAGCTACTTTGAGCAGACTGACCAAAGAAATGAGGCTGTTAAAATTAGGATACAGGAGTCACTCTCAGAATTGTGTGAGGATGTAGTGATGGGAGAAGATCAGATCTCACAATCACAACCGATACCCTTTCGCACAACACTTAAAAGGTAACACAACACTGCTCCTGGTCCAGATAGTGTTCGGTACGACGACATAGGCGACTTTGCTGACGACGACTTGAACAAAAAAAACTGCCCAAAGAGTTTAATATGAGCATTCCGAATGGCTAGATTAAAGAGGAGTGGCAACACAGCTACTTAGTACCGTTACCAATGCCAAAAAAGGACAATTTTCAGATCAGTGCCTACAGAATCATCAGGATGCAGAATACCCCGGGCATGCTACTGGAGAAAACAATTGCATGTTTACTCACGTGTCACCTTAAACAGATACGCGCATTCCCATCCACACTCGGAGGTTATAGATATAACAAAGAGACATGGCTTAATGCGGCTTCGAAGGCTTCCACAGACGACAGAAGACATGTGCTGCTGCTAAAGATCTGGAGGATGCATACAACAGAGTACAATTTGAATATCTAATGCACATGCTCTTTAAACTGGCGGTGCACCCCTACCACCTGAGATGGATCGCTGCAGCACTTTTTCAGAGGAAGGTGATACTCAGATGTGGAAGTTGGTCATCCATTTGTCCAGGGCTGCCACACGGCTCACCATTGTCACCAATATCGTATGACGGGGAACAGATGGCTGTGTTCACTTTCTGTGCGGTTTCGCCTTATGTCTTTTGGCGTGTGCTGAGACTGCTATGATAGCGGCTGCAGTTACCTTTCTTTGTTCGGGAGATGAGATATTTATTTGGATGATTCCACTGGCGGTTTAGCAATTATGGATTTTAATTCGTTTGCAGTGATACCGGGACCTTCAATAACCATAATAACGATCACGGAACAACAGCTGGATGGGAGGAGAAGAACTATGACTTTTGATGATGATATTTTGGTATATCAACAAAGAAGAGACAAAAAGTAAATGGCCTCCACCAAGCAAAACGAACTCGATCGCATCTCTTCCTTGTGTGGAGTAGCAAGTGCATTGGTTAATCCTAATAAGGCATCAGTTGCATGGTTCTCCCATAACAATCATATCATTAACACGGAAACCCCGGTGGTACGAATGGGGTCTGATGAGGTGACCAGGGCCAGGTTAATGACATACCTCGGAGTTAAGTTTGATCGCAGCCTATGTTTACGGGACCACGTTTGACATGGTGATACAAAATCTCGCGAAGAATTAGCCACCTTGAAGGTCATGGCAGCTGCCAACATCAAGCAGAGGCTACTTACCCTTCTGTTGCAGGGACTAGTCCTCGCACCAATCGAGTATCCCTGGCAATTCTTAGTGTCAGTATGACGCAAATTAACAGGCTTGAGAAAATACAGAATGAAGCTACGCGCATTATCTTGGGGTGTACGAGGGACACTCTCTGTATAGTAATGAGGTATCTTCTTGAATTTCCAACCATGGATGACATAATCAAGATATGGAGGGCATGAGCATACATGAAAATAAGTGATTTTATATCATTCATTATCATTAGTAATTTGGGATAACTCCGATGAGAAAGATACAGTCATCTATACAGACGGATCTTTAATACGACACCAATGGAGTGCATGGGCATTTATAGCAAGCTCGGTAGGCAGAATAGTCAAGGAAGACAGTGGTGCATACGTTACGACCGCGAGTAGTATGACGAAGGAGGTGATGGCAGTGACCAAGGCATTCATCTGGTTAGTCACAAGACTACACCCACGACTGTATACTGAGTTATTGGGTGAGCATGATGAAATGAGTGGAGGCAGGCTCTGTACGCATGCAATGGTTAGAGTCATTGCAGAAGTACGGGGAAATGAAAGAGCGGACAGGTTAGCTAGCAGCGCTATTGCTTACGACGATCAACCAATGGATTGGGTGGACATCATCAATGCCCTCCGAGATGTGGGAAGGGCAGAGGACTTACGACAACCAAGAGTCCACGTCACGTCTTCGGATGAAAGAGATGGAAGTTAAGATGGGCACAGCCAGAAACGAGAAACTTACAAGCGGGCGTTGTAAGAAGATTTATCAACCAACACAGAACTGGATTCATCAGTTGCTGGACACTGCGGGGACATGCTGAGGAGGGGATCTGAGCACCTGTGGACATGTTTGGAGTGCAATGATAATGATCCGCAAATAACTCAAATGTTTATGGTACCAAGTTAAATTTGTAAAGTTATAATCATATATCTCCAGAGGAAAGTAAAATTCTATGGTCACACTGAAAGACACAGCGGGCCGGTGATCAATTTTCCCCGATGTCATTTATCTCTTTTATCAGCTGGGCTAATCCAATTACAGGTATCAAATTTCCTATGCAAAATCCAAGAAAATCATCTTTTTATGGTCAGTTTTGATTCGCACCTGTATTCATCTTATTACAGCCACCTTCTTTCTTTGCCACACCACCTCCACCTGTCACATTTCGCCCCTAAAATACATTAAAATCCATTAATATCCCTCAAAATACATCTTTTTCATTCTCAGGTTAGGTTTGCCCCCTTTTTTTCCATGGTCAGTTTTTGCCCCACCTTTCCCCATCATGGAACTGATGTATTTGATCCATCATTTGGATTCACCATAACGATGGAGCCTCCCCTCTTGGATCCATTTTCATGCATCATTCTGTTTATAACACACTACTAGGGTGAAAAGCTAAAATAACAGCATTATAGTACCAACAGCAAAAAGACTGCAGTAATGGTTACAAAAAAGAAAAAGACGTCACCTAAATTCACAATTATAGTAAACGAGACAGACAGGTGAATTAAAATACCTGGGAATAATGTTAACTTTGGATGATAGATGTACAACTGAGGTGAGGCGCAGATAATTTGGGCAAAGGTTGCATTCCCCAAAATAAAAAAAAAATTTATACAACTAATCTATGACAATGGAAAATCAACAGAAAAACATAAGGTTAAAGAAAATCAACAATGTTGAACTAAAATGGGCCAAAACAAACAGGCAACGTGGCAACATCAGGATTAAATAATCATACAAATTTGCGTTATATAATGAAAAGATGGTGTCACCTGCATATTGCAAATTGTTTATTTTGTGACCGTTGACTTCAACTCCTTTTTTGTCTACTTTTGATCTCACATTTTTGCTGTAAAGTGAGAACAAATCCGGCCACAAAACACAGCATTGATTCCTTAATAATGAATAACAGAGTGGATAAATACTGTAAAGATGGAAAAGACGTGATTACATAAGATCTATCTATTGTCCTTTTGAGCCAAAGATGGCACAAAGGCAGAAATTCTATAATCTTTGCGTGTGGCAATCCTTTATCAAACATTAGACCCACATTGTATCTCTCTACACGACTCTGTTCTGGGCAAGTTGGCGGGGGAGCTCACGCCTGTTCCCTCAGTTTCTTTTAGAGTTCCTCTATTTCTGCCTCTTTTTCTTTTACTCTCTGGTTCCCATCTGAGGGCCTACTTTCAGATTCTCTTGTTGTCTCTTTGAGAAAGTATTTACCCTGGAAAATTCGTTGAAAGAAATATCATCACAGGTAAATTCATCTCCGGGAAAATCCACTGCGGGGAAATTTCATCACAGAATTCATAAATTATAATTCTAGCAATTGAAGATCCTGATTATACCCTAAATAAAATTTAACACGGTTTATATACACTGCAAATGGTGAATACAAATAACACAATAAAGAAATATTGAAAAAAAGCAGTAGTATCAAACAAATTCAAGTTTGTAGGACTTCTACCAACAATTCAAACATTATTAAATTATCATACACCACAGCTTTTTTTACTTAGCCTTTTCTCTGAAATGATTAAAGTCAAAACAGATTTAAAAGTTTGTTGGACTTATGCTGACAATTCAAACATTTTTATCTTACATTGATTGCTTCCTTGTTATGTGATCTTGATATCTGCAGCTTAATACTCAACTTTTTCTCTGAAACAGAGTCCAGATTAATCAGCTTACAATGTTTGTAGGATTAGCACTGACAACTCAAAGAGCACTTACGAGGATGTGAATTAACTTAAGAGAAATTCTTTAGAGGTGTTTCACATAATATCTCACACTGAGTGTTACAATACATTACAATACTACTGCTCAATTCTGAGAAATTAACAATAACATTTATGATGTTGGTTCTTGTAATTTTTATTAAAACTTTTATTCTCCATTAAAAAGCATATATATTTCTGACCATTTGTTGACAGTTAGGAATCTGTATACAGGTGCTAGTTTTCCAATTAAGGATATAACATTGTATTTTGCGTTACTTATTATCTACACACATAATTTCACTTACATTAAACCTAGTCTGTGCAAAACCTAAACAACATGTTTTCCTGCTGTCCCTCAGAATCTGCTAAATCATTTTGAACACAGAGGTTCACACAAAAATCAGCATATGCACATGTGTTCTTGATATCTGTAGCTCATTACCTTCTACCCTGTGGTATACTTTTAGTTCCTTAAGTAGTATTTAATTTGATCAACACGCTGTACAGACCTTGTCATTTATTATTACTTCGCATAGTGACTTGTGGTTATGTGAATCATTATATCAGCATTCTTGGTTCAGACAAGACCACAGACACCATTATAGCCTTCAGCCCTACAATTGTACTATCAAATATTATCATTTCTTCTATTTACATCATTACTGTTGTACTCACATATTCCTGTGAAGAATTTTCTTGCCATTAATTGAGTTATTTGCGGGTTATCATCATTGCACTCCGAACATGTCCATAGGTGCTCAGATCCCCTCCTCAGCAATTCCCGCAGTGTCCAGCGACTGATGACTCTAGTTCTATGTTGGTTGATAAGTCTTCTTACACGGCCACTAAGTTTCTCATTTCTGGCTGTGCCCATCTTAACTTCCATTTCCATCATCCGAAGAAGTGACGTGAATCTGTGTTTGTCGAAGTCCTGTGCTCTTCCCACATCTCGGAGGGCATTGATGATGTCCGCCCGATCCATTGGTTGCCCGTCCTCAACGACAGCGCAGCTAGCCAACCTGTCTGCTCTTTCATTTCCCCGTACTCCCGTTTGTCCAGGGACATAGACAAAGGTGACCTTACGTATTTTGGATTTCTGCAACGACTCTACCCATTGCATGCGTACAGAGCCCGCCTCCACTTTTTTAATCATGCTCATCGAATCACTCAGTATACATGCGTAGGTGTAGTCTTGTGACTCTAACCATTTGAATACCTTGGTCACTGCCATCACCTCCATTGTCATGCTATTCGTGGTCATGACGTATGCACCACTGTCTTTGTAGACTATTCTGCCTGCCGAGCGTGCTGTAAATGCCCATGCACTTCTTTGTATAGATGACTGCATCTTTCTCATTGGTGTTATCGCAGATAAGGCCGTTGACCTCAGCATTAAGCACAATCGGGTTCTGTTCCCTACTTTTCCTGTCGAGTGTGACAATACACGAGAAAGTCCCCTTGAATGACGTAGGCACTGGTATCCACTCCTCACCAACGCTGATATTAGTAAGCCCACAGACCTGTTTGATGACATCTTCTGCTCGGCCCATCCATGATTTGCCTCTTTTTAGTCTGGCACTTTTCCCTGTGTTGAGCACGTGGTGCAATACATGCTCTTTATCTGTACCAATCTTCAGGTATGCTCGTGCTCTCCAGATCTTGATTCTGTCATCCATGGTTGGGAAGTCAAGAAGATACCTCATTGTTATACAGGGAGTGTCCCTTGTACATCCCAAGATAATGCTCATGGCTTCATTTTGTATTTTCTCCAGCCTATCAATTTGAGTTGTACTTACAGTAAGAATTGCCAGGGCATACTCGATTGGTGCGAGGTCTAATCCCTGGAACAGAAGAGTAAGTAGCCTCTGCTCGATGTTGGCAGCTGCCATTAACTTCAAGGCGGCTAATCCTTTGCGGGATTTTGTTATCACATGATCGACGTGGTTACGAAAACACAGGCTGCGATCAAACTTATATTATGAGAGCAAAGGGAAGGCCCTGCTTGCCCGCTACATTGAGTAGTTTACCATTAATGAGATTTCCCTGCTATGTTTTTTCAGTGAACCATTTACCTTATTTCTGCACTTGTCTTGAATTCATTCCATGGTATTCAAAGTAATTTCTTGAGTCATTTGAATTCAAATTCATCTAGTTTATTTTCTATCTCTTCAGTTGTTTTCAACCTCTCGCAAGCATATTTTAAGGTGGATAATAAATTTAATTTGAAAATCCTGAACTTTGTTTCTGTGCTAAGTAATTTTGATTTCCCAATTTTATCAAGGTTTCTAAAAGTTATTGCTGCTTTCACTATTCTGATTCTAATTTCTTTCTTTGTGTCTACTTGATCTAATCAGCTTCCAAGATATACAAAGTGATCTACTTCTTGCATTGCTTTTCTTTTCAGGTGTTTTTTTTTTTAGTATTCATCATTGCTATTTAAGAGCAGAGATTTCTGTTTCAATAATGATAGATGTTTCATGATGGTGACTTGTTAGGCCACTAATCAACATCTTGTTCAGATTGTTAGGCCACAACCATCCATAGCAAGGTAAAGAAAAACAATTTCTCCATCTTGGACATGCAATGGAAATACTTCATAATATTTGAAAAAAAAAATTCACTTACTTCAACTATTGATTTGAAATAACTTTATTTACTTCCACAATTTAAAAAAAAACAAAACTAGTAATTCTCAATACAAAGTAAAGCAATATGCAAGCTATAAAATAACTTGTTTTCATATGGACATTGATGTTCTTAGACACATTTCTATGAATGTTTTTAACCATTTGAATCTGAGATGTCAATATGGTGGTAGGTGTCCAAAATATACCTGCTTTCATAAACAAAATTTACTCCAGACACAGACTTTAGCATTCATGGAAAATAAATTAATAATTATTCTTTCCCGCACATGCATTGTGCAGTTATAATAAAATGGAAGAGCAGTAACTTACATCTAGCAATTTGATTGCAACTATTCATGGAGAAAACGCCTGTGCACTGCCGGAGCCTGAAAGGGGAGTAAAGAATTGTAGCATGTTCGTAAGAAACAACTAAGGAGCGTTGGGCACAGGACTGGCTATCCTGTACCATTAAAAAATAACCTGCAAAAACTTCACTAACAGGAACAAGTCAAATAAAAGAAAAGAAAAGAAGTAAATCAGCCATCCAGGCTCCCTGTCTAAGAGATGTATTTATAACGTAATCTGGAAAAAGCCTCAAGAAGTCGCTGACACACCTTTTGTCTACCAGGAAATCCTCCAGAATTGGCACCTGGAATGTAAGTAAAAAAGTAGTAAAGTACCCCCCGTCACGCCAAGTGGCGTATAGGGAAATATGGTGTTAGTGACCCTATATTTTACAGACCTTCAGCACATGATTTTTGGGGTAATGTGGTCGGTATTACGCCCGTGCTGCTTTTACTTTCCCAGAAAAAATCCGGTACCCATTTAAGGCTGGGTGAACCCGGAGCCGTCGGTTGGGATCGAACCCTACCCCTTGTCCGTAGTAGTCCAGTTCACTAACCACTGAGCTATCGCGGCTCCTACTAATTTTTAGGGAATTAGTAAAACCCAGGTGTCCTCGCCAGGATTACGAACCCCGGCTGTTGCCGTGGTAAGCCAACCGCACTTGGAATGTACATACTCTAAATGAGCAAAAAAAAAGATGCACAACAAGCTGCAGAAATAACAAACTACAAAAAAGATATTTAGGAATGTGTGAAACAAGATTGTTAGGAACATAAAGGATCAAACTAAATACAGGAGAGATGATTTTATGATCAGGACACCAGGAACCTGGAACACAACATAGTGAAAGGGTAGCTATAAAGTTATCAAGGAAAGCACAGAAAACAGTGATAGTAAGGGAAGCAGTAGGACCAAAGACTAATAAAAGCAACATTTAAAACAAAAAACAAAATACACATTATCCAATGCTATGCACCAACCATGATAAGGATGATTTAGTTAAAGATGAATTCTATAAATAGTATATTGCAATGTTAGATGGATGGAAGATGAGCCAAAAATATTATAATCTTGATGGGAGATCTGAACGCAAAAGTAGAATCAGATAACAGAAGCTTCAAAGAGATCATGGGAAAACATGGACTTGAGAAATGAACGAGACGGAGAGATATTTGTGATCTTCTGTGCTCTTAATCAAATGAGCCTAGGAGGAACAATGTTCCAAAATAAAAGAATATATAAAGTTACATGGAAGTCCCCAGATCATAGTGGGGAGAATCAGATAGGCTTGGATGATAGCAGAGGCCCAAGAGAAAATTAAAGAAAAAAAGATTAAGAAAGCAGGCATAAATAAAAGCAAAACGTGAAGTACTAGAGCCAAGACACATAAAACTAACACAGAGGTGAACAAAGAAGTGAGAAGATGCATTAAAACAGATAAGAGGAAATCTATATAGATAAACTAGCTAAAAAGGTAGAGGAAGCGGAAAAAGGAAATATAAAAGAACTGTACAACAGCACAAAGAAATTAAGTGGAACGTACAAACGCTTGTATTAAAGATAGGAAAGGAAATCTGTTTTAATATAAGGGAACAAATGAAGAGATGGAAGAAACACTTTATAGAACTCTTGAACAGGCCCAAATAACCTTCCAGATATACTACCAGCAGAAGAAGAGTTACACGTAAACTCAAGCCTTGGAAAGTCAAGCAAGGAAGAAATAATGAAACTCATCAAGTTATTAAAAAATGGTATGGTTATTAAAGGCCCCGGTATCACTGCAAATGAATTCTTCTTCTTTTCTCTTTTCACTGATACCTAAAAGGTGTCGTGGTTTATATCATTTGTCGTTCTTGAGCTGCTCGAACTGTCTGAATTAATGATTTTCCTTTGTTGTTACATGTCTCTGTCACTGCATCTATCCATCTTCTTCTGAGTCTTCCTCTTGGTCTTTTCCATGCATTCTCGAGAAGAACACACTTGATGGTGATTGATAAGGATTCATTCTGACCAGGTGGCCAAACCATTTAAGTTGTTGTTGTTCTATATATTCTTGGCAGGGTTTTGTTCCTACTATTTTTCTTATGGTTTCATTTGGTATTCTATCTCTTCTTGTGTTGTTTGTTACTTTTCTCAAGCATCGCATCTCACATGTATTGATCTTTCTTAAATGTGATTTAGAAAGGGTCCATGTTTGACTTTCATAGCACAAAGTTGGTATGAAAATGCTATTTATCATTTGTTGTTTAGCTTGCATAGAAATGTTTGGATGTCTTAGCAATGGTGAAAGCTGGTATGTGACAGCATTTGCTTTTTGTATTCTCATATCAATTTCTCTGTCTAGTTTTCCATCTTCTGTGAACATTGTGCCTAAATACTTGAATTCCTCTACTTGTTTTATTTCTTTATCTTTGATCTAATGTTTAATGGGTGTCTTAATTTGCTTATTCTTATAGCCTCTGTTTTTGCTGTGTTAATTTTCATACTGTAGTTTGTGCAGCTTTTATCTAGAGATGTTAAATGCTGTTGTAGCAGGTTTTCATCCTCATATATTAGGCATTGGTCTTCTGCGAAGAGTAGCTCGTTGATGTTGGAGTTTTCTACCTCTATGTTATTATTTGATTTGTCCTTATTGTTGGTTGTTTCCTGATTTATTTTGTCCATATATATGATGAAGAGGAGTGGTGAGAGGACACATCCTTGTCTTACACCTGTTGTAACCTGAAACCATTCTGACAGACCTTCCGATGTTCTAACGGCACTTTGACTGTTTTTATATAATGCCATTATATTATCTAGTAGTTGTCCTGCTACCCCATAGGTTTCTAAAGTTTGCCAAAGTTTGTTCCTGTCCACACGATCAAACGCTTTTTCCTGATCTATAAACACTATATTTAGGTTTCTGTCATATTCTATTGTTTTTTCACATAGTTGTCTCAATGTAAATATAGCATCAGTACAGCTTTTGCCTTTTCTGAATCCGAATTGATTATTACTTAATTGAGGTTCTATTATGTATCTTAAACAAAGCAGTTTTGTTATTGCAAGTTAATAATGTCCACACCTATAATTGGTCAGGATTGTGTAGCAGCAGCAGCTTTATAGCGAACACAGAAAACATCATAGGATTGTGCTGTTCTGAAACAGATATGCCATGCTACCCTAGAATTGCCTTTAATGGGATTACTGTGACCACAAACCACTCTCCATGTGTGTGCCACATATTTACACCCCAGAAAGAAATACTGAATATAACAACATCATATGCCGTCTGTGATATTAATGACCACAAACCAGGAGCCTCCTGTATGATTGATACAACTGTTGCACCAAGCACTTCATCAGCAGAGCCAGATCTATGGAATGTTAATCTGACATTGTTCTTAAATGATGTCCAAGTTAATGAGACATCAGAATCGTGTGGCAGCAGCTACAAGAAGGGAGCAGAGAACATCAAGTTCTGCTGCTATAAAGGAGACTTGCCTTGCTATCCCAGAATTGCCTTAAATGGGATCAATGTAGTTGAAAACTTCTCCTCTTGTGTAAACTACACATTCACATCCAAGAGTGAATCAGTGAAGCTCACAAAATCATATTCTCTCTGTGGTTTTACTAACTACAGGTCAGGTGGCTTCTGTTGGATTGGAAATGATAACTTACACCACTGTGTGTCTATATATTTGGAATTGGAGTCATCAACGATGGCCTAACATCATCAAGTGCTACGACGATCATCATTTTCGGGAGGACGCGAACTTCCATGGTATATGGTGGATAGGCAGGAACCATTGAAGGCTGTCTGAAAAGTGTTCCTTCTTACAGTTTCCTCATATTCCAAGTCCGGCTTGTTGCAGGAGCTACTGAGTTAAGTGCTCTGTGCACATCGTGAGCTGTGTGTCTCATCCATTTTGATCCTGTTTCGATATCCCGCTTGTTTACGATGAATGATAATATCGTATGACAGGGAACAGTTGGCTGTGGTAACTTTCTGCGTGGTTTCGCCTTATGTCTTTTGGCGTGTGCTGAGACTGCTACGATGGGGACTACAGTTACCTTTCTTTGTTTGGGAGATGTGTTAGTAATTCGGATGATTCCACTGGCACGGGCGGTTGAGCAATTATGGATTTTAATTCGTTTGCAGTGATACTGAGGCCTTCCATAACCAATAACCAATCTTACTCTCCCCTCCAATATTTTAGCATACATTTTACCAACTTGACTCAATAGGGATATTCCTCTGTACATTTCACACTCCCTTTTGCTTCCTTTATTCTTCCAAAATGGGACAATGATAGCTTTTTGCCAATCGTCTGGAACTTTTCTTTCTTCCCAAGCCATATTGAATATGATAGTAAGCCAATCTATAGCTGTTTCCTTACAGGCTAGTAGCATTTCTGTTGTTATTCCATCTATACCAGCTGCTTTGTTCTTTTTATTCTGTTTCAATGCCCATTCTACTTCTGCTTTAAGTATATTCGGTTCCTGTTCATCATACTGCCTATGTTTAAACTCTGTATTTCCGTTTGTATTTCCCTGATTTAATAGTTCCTGAAAGTATTCTCTCCATCTGATTATTATGTTTTTCCTGCTGCTGATTGGTCTACCATTCTTGTAGTTTATTATAGTGGTTGGGTTATAATCATTATTTCTTACTCTCATTGCTTTTACACTTTTGAAAAACTCTCTTGGTTCTTCTCTACATGTTTTTTCTAATTCTTCACCAAATGCTTTCCAAGAATCTGCTTTTGTTTGTTCTAGGATCTTTTTGCTATCATTTCTGGCTTGTCTATAGTGATTGTGGTCTTCTGTTGTTTTTGTCTTCTGCCACGTTTTATACTTTTCTTTCTTGTGTTTCACTGCTGATTTTACTACTTCATTCCACCATCTTATAAGTTTCTTTCTGCTCTTTCCTATATTTTTCAGACCGCATTTCTCTTGTGTTGACTCTATTAGACCTTCTTTAAACTGTTTCCATGCTTCCTCTATGTTTGTAGGTTGTATTCGGGTTAGGTATTTGTAGGTTACGGATTCTTCTATTTCTTTTTGTACGTTTACATTCTTTATTGCTTTTAGATCTATTCTTTGTGCTTGAGGTCTTGCAATCTGTTGTTTCCTAACCCATTTTCTGCCATAGTAAAACAAGCTTATGGTCAGTATCTAATATTGCATTTGGTATAGATCTTGAGTCTGTTATGTCCCTCCTTTGATGTCTTCTGGTCAAAATAAAATCGATTTGGGAGGCCTTGTCCGTGTCGTTCCATTTATACCAAGTAAGTATTTGGTTACAATTGTGCTGATTAAATATGTTTGTTATATAAAGATCATGTTCTGCACAAATATTTAGTAGGCGTTCACCGTTACTATTACACTCTATTCTAATGTCACTAAATGGTCCTAGGCATAATTCCCATGGTATTCTCCTTTGTCCTACTCTACCGTTGAAATCTCCTAGTACAAACAATTTCTCTGCGTCTTTGACTTTATTTATTGTGGCTGAGAGTTCATCAAAATATTCTTGCTTGCTGTCCTCACTATATGTGTCGTTGCATGGAGCATATGTTTGAATATAAGTGGTATTTCCTCCTCTTTCTGCTAATTTGATACTTATAATTCTTTCCGAGATGTAATCTATTTCTAGTATGTTTTTGGCAATATTGCTTTCAATAGTCCACCGACCCCGTGTCTGTTTACTTCTGCCATGTTGTTAATTCCGCTCGTGATGAGTGTGTAGCTTTGGTGTATTTCTTTTAATGATTTTGCCTCTCTTTCTTGTGTCCGCTAATCCTAAGATTTTTATATTCCTTTTCTTCATAAATTCAACTATTTCTGTGCTTTTATCAACTAATCCGCAGATGTTCCAAGTACCTATTAAACGTTCTGATTGTTTTCTTTGTGTTGTTGTAGTTTTCCCACTTTCTGACATTTTTGTGATCGTACTAGCACAAAATTGATGGTAATTCTATTTATTCACACGAATTGTAAGAATAAATCGCAAATAAATCTGTTCGAAATATCACAAGAACGCTTGAATTTCTTTTACTATGGGCATTGAAATTCACTTATATCTTTAATTTGACTTCCATTGAAAATTGTATCGTGTTGCCAGCACAGTCACACACCAGAAGTCCTGCAAATGAATTAAAATCCATAATTGCTCAACTGCCTGTGCCAGTAGAATCATCCAAAATAATATCTCATCTCCCAAACAAAGAAAGGTAGCTGCAGTCCCCATCATAGCAGCATCAGCACATGCCAAAAGACATAAGGCGAAACCGCATAGAAAGTAAACACAGTCATCAGTTCCCTGTCATGTGATATCGTCATCCATCGTAAGCAATAAAAAATCGAAATACGATCAAAATGGATAAAACGCACAGTTTACGGTGTGCACACAGCACTTAACTCAGTAGCTCCGGCAGCAAGCCGAACTTGGAATATGAGAAAACTGCAACAAGGAACATTTTTCAGACACAAACTTAAACGGTTCCTGCAGTCTCTCTGCCATATTGACCGGAAGTTCACGTCCTGAAAATGTTGATCGCCATATTTTAAAAAATGTATAGCGCTTGATGATGCCAGAACATCGCTTTTGTCTCCAAATCTGATCATATGAAACACAGTTATTCGTCGGATTATCCTCATCGCACATCGAACAACAGTCCGTTAGCGCTCACATCTCCCCTGCAATGTGAATTTGTAAAGGATAAACCAGTTCACACCAGGGCTGCAAAGCAATGAACAAAACTCTGTCACTTCACCCTTCATTACAAGTGTACGGCCGGTTTAGGGATATACTATCAGCAATCATGACGTACCACACATAACAATGGATGCGCCCACAAACGACCGATTAATCTAGTGAATGCAGCCAACAATGCATGAAACACTTTTACAATGGTTCAAAATACCTAAAGTGAAACCTCAGTTGGCAGAACAGTCCATATTAATGAGTTGTAACTTGTAATTAATTGGCGTAAAACAATTCCAACGACGGTCATTGAACAGCACTCAATGTGTTGACATAAACAGCATATCAACTCCAAGACAAGTGAAGGTCGCATTCACGACACTTGACCTGCCAAAGAGGAATATTGCCCTGTGAAAGACTCAGCAGCACTGGCAGAAATCCGTTAAGTGGAACATCAAGTTGACTAACGCAGAAATCTGCATCGAACTAGATGAAATTCCATCAGAAGCCATCAAAGCAGATATTAACACCTGTATCAAGATGTTACATAATCTACTAGATAAAATATAGGAAACGGAAAAAATACCTAAAGACTGGAAAGAATATTATATGATCAAACTACAAAGAAAGGAAGTTTACAGGAGTGCACAAATTACAGGGGAATTAAGATGCCATCAGTGCCTGGATACTACGCAGAATCATTCTGGAGAGACTAAAGGAGGCCATAGAGAAACATTTGAGAAATGTGCAAGCAGGTTTTAGGAAAACAAATGCGCTTATCAAATAACTACCTACATATAATAGTTGAACAAAGCTTAGAACTACAGTCCCCACTTTATATCAGTTTCATAGATTACGAAAAGGCATTTGATAGTTTAGACAGAGGAATGCTTTGGAAGTTTCTAAGTCATTATGGAATCCCCATAAAGTATATTAACCTGATAAAAACAATGTATGAAGGAATGAAATGTAGTGTTGCACATAAAGAGCAGCTTACAGAAGCATTTGAAATAAGAACAGGGGTAAAGCAGGGATGCCTTTTTATCTCCATTTCTCTTTCTATCTATCTATTGACCTTTCGAGCCGTAGCCGGCCCAAAGGGCTTAGATCAAGATACTCCCTCTCTTATCTGAATTTTTGTTCTAGAAGTTTTAAATTCTTTTAAAGATATTTTATCAAATCTCGCCATTGAGTTATTTGCGGGTCATCATCATTGCACACCGAACATGTCCATAGGTGCTCAGATCCTCTCCTCAGCAATTCCCTCAGTGTCCAGCGACTTACGACTCCAGTTCTATGTTGGTTGATAGGTCTTCTAATACGGCCACTAAGTTTCTCATTTCTGGCTGTGCCCATCTTAACTCCCATTTCCATCACCCGAAGAAGTGACGTGGATCTGTGTTTGTCGAAGACATGTGCTCTTCCCACATCTCGGAGGGCATTGATGATTGAAATCTCGCCATTTGTCTCTGTTCTGTGCAAGTAGCTCTATCTCATTGAGGGAGCCGATTCCTGCTGCTCTTGCCTCTCTCATCAATGTTCTTCTCAGTGTCTCTCTGGGTCTTCCTCTTACCTGTTGTTTCCCACATGAGGGCTTGTTTTGCTATTCGGTTATTATCTCTTCTCATCACATGTCCAAAACATATGACCATCATTTTTTCTTTATTACTGAAGATATTAGTGGTTGATTGGCGATTTATCTATAATTTCCTCGTTTGTTGTGAATTCGTTCCATGCTATACCAAGTATTTTCTTTAGACATTTATTTTCGAATGCGTTCAACTTTATTTCTATATCTCTTGCTGTTTTCCAGCTTCCACGCGCATACGTAAGGGTTGATAGCACATTTGATTTCAATAGTCTAAGTTTTGTGTTTGTGCTGACGAGTTTTGATTTCCACAACTTTTAAAGGCTTCTGAAAGACATTGCTGCTTTAGCTATTCTGATTCTAATTTCTTTGCTTGTATCCCCTTCTCGATCAATGTGACTTCTAAGATAGATCTCTTCTACTGGTTTGTTTTCCATGTATATTATGTCGTCTGTTGGAATTAAGCTTTTCATGACTTTAGTCTTTTCATGAGTGATCTCAAGCCCAATATTGCTGGCTATTGATGATAGTTCATTTGTGTTTTCCTGCAACGTTTTTGTCTGACTGCTGATGAGAACTATGTCATCAGCAAAGTCGAGGTCCTCCAAATGGTCTCCTTGTATAGAATATCCTTGGGATAGAAAGAGAATATTTCTCTTTCTACTGGACATGAATTGGATTTTGAAAATAACTCAAAACAGAAATGGAATCCAGTAAACAGCTGAGACTGAAAATAAATAGAGATAAGACCAAAATTACGAGAATTAATGCAGTTGGCAATAACCAAATAACAATAGGAAAAATATGTCTACTTGACGTACAATCTTACATATATTTGGGCAGTAATATAGACAAATGACAGAGGAACAGAATTATACCAAAATAAGGATATTAAAAGCAAGAGGAGCATTCGTTACACTGGGATACATATAGAAATCCAAAGAAATTAGGTTCTCCTTCTTTCCTTCCTCATTTGCCTTTCAAATTTGCAGTCTTTTGCTCTTCTGTTCATCTCTGCTGCTGTTATGTTTCCTAGTGTTTCTAATATTCTATTAGTCCATCTTTTTTGAGGTCGCCCTTGGTTCTGGTGTTCTCACGTTTATTGAAGGCCCTTTGTGTTGTGTTTTGATCTTTCTACGCTGTTTCATGGCCAAACCATTTTATCTGTTGTTTCTTTGTATATTCTAACTACTTCTTCTTATTCTTCTTTCCTTCCTCATTTGCCTTTCAGCATCGAGGGGAGATATAATTTGCAGTCTTTTGCTCTTCTGTTCGCCTCTGCTGCTGTTATGTTTCCTAGTGCTTCTAATATTCCATCCATCCATCTTTTTCGTGGTTGACCCTTGAGTCTGGTGTTCTCACAACGTTTGTTGAATGCTCGTTGTGTTTTGTTCTTTCAACCTTATCACGTGGCCAAACCATTTTATCTGTTGTTTCCTTATACATTCTATGGCGGGGGCTATTCCTAGCTTTTTTCTCAGTTCTTCATTTCTGATCTTATCTCTCAGACTGTTTCCTATCCTTCGTCTAACACATTTCATCTCAGTAGAGGTTATTTTTCTTACTGTTCTTGCATCCAGGATACAGGACTGGCATTGGTAGCACAACATTGGGATGAAGATTGTATTGTAGAGTGCCGGTTTTGCCTCTAGAGTTATTTCCTTGTTGGACAATAGTGGTGATAACTGTCTATTGGACAAGCTTTGTTGCATATTGTGTCTATCTCTGCTATTTGTGAATTGTCGTTTGTCACCAGACTTCCTAGGTATTTAAATTCCTCTACTTGTGTCAGTTGTCTGCTGTCTATTGTTAAGTTGATGTTCTGTTTCTCTTTTGCGATATTCATGACTTCTGTTTTGTTGATGATTTTTATGTTGTATTTTGTGCCTGTGCTGTTGAATCTATTTAAGTGTTCTTGTAGGTCTTCTATTTTTAAATTAAGTTAAATACAAAAATAAGAATTTTCAACTCCAATGTCAAGTCAGTCCTATTATATGGCCGTGAAACATGGAAAACAACATAAATGACAATCAGGCAGATACAGACCTTCATTAACAGCTTGTACAGAATAAAAGGATGGAAATGGCAGGACAAAATCACTAACATAGAATTATGAAAAAGTACTAGTCAAATACCAATGGATAAAGAGATACAGTGAAGATAATACGCTGGATAAGACACACTGTAAAAGCCAACTGAAAGTATTACACAATAGGTCTTTTTTTGGAATCCCCAATGAAAAAGACAGAGGAAGACCAAAATACTCTTAGAGAAGATTGAAGCAGAGATGAAGATGATGGGGAAGACATGGAATGGTCTTAAAAGAATGGCAAGAAACAGTATGGCTTGGAAAGTGTTCATTGAAAACCACCAAGTATGCTCCTTTTATCTTGCATCTGTTGATGATTATATGATAGGAGAGCTATGTCATCAGCAAAGTAACCCTTGCTGCCTGGTCAGTGACCATCGGATTCCATTTCTGTTCTGAATTACTTTCACAATTTAATCTATAGCCAGTATAAAGAGAAATGGAGATAAAATGGATATAAAACTCTGAAATTCATAAGCAATGATGCCTAATAATGCACAATTTGTAAACATTTCAGACTGTAAATAAAGTTAAGTCTTTCACACATACAAGGGTTACCACAGGCATATAAAAATCAAAACTTATCTAACTCTCCTTTCAAGCTGGAGATGACACATAGAGCAAAAATTCCAGACTCTCCATGGTGGATGAACTTTGCTATTAAGTGTCAGACTTTGCATAAGACCTGCATTGTATCATGTCAATTGCACCTGTTGTGGACAATTCTCTCAATCTCGGCCATGGAGGTAATGCTCGTTGTTTTTGATTCTCACCTCAGCATTCTTTTTAGTCTTTCTCTAAGTCAGCCTTTTTTCTGTTGGCCCATTTCCCAATTGTGGACTTGCTTTGAGATTCTCTTGTTATCTCTTCTCAGCACATAGCCGACATATGCCAACCTTCTCTTCTTGATTATAGATGATATTGTTGGATTAATGGCTATTTCTCTTACAACTGCATTAGTCTTAAATTCATTCCATAAAGCCTAAGATACTGGTTTTTTAAATATATTAAATTTGTTTTATATTATTTTAGTTGTTACCAGCTCTCACAGGCATAAGTGTGGATAATACATTTAATTTGAAAATCTTGAGCATTGTTTATTTGTTTAGTAATTTTGTTTTTCATATTTTATACAGATTTCTGAAAGTCATTGCTGCCTTTGGTAATCTGATTCTAATTTGTTTTCTGCATGTCTCCATTTTGATCTATACAATTTCCAAGATATATGAAGTAAATCTATTTATTCCACTGCTTTTTCTTCCAGGCATATTTTTTCTTCTGGACAAATTTGAATTTTCATTACTTTTGTTACTAAAATACTCTACCTAAATAGTGCTACTTCACTGTTGGAGAGCTATCATAGACAAACTTGTGTTGGGCACAGGAGAAGAATGTTGGTCATCATTGTTTCTGCTCAGTATATTAAGTAGTTTCTCTGCATATTCTTTTTCTTCCTGGAAGTATCAAGAAAAGAGAAATATGTTAATAAAATATAGACAAAATGCTCATTTAATTGCTCATGTGGCAAATATTTAAAATACTCATTTAGCACATATTGTGCCATGTTTTGTAGCAAAAAAACCCTACATACCCACTTCACAGAGTAGGTGTAACACCAATTGAGTCAAAATAAAGCAACAACAAATGTAATGGTTTGAATAGGAGAGAAAACAACCACAGCAACAAGCATTAACAACAAAGAAGGAAGCCCCACAAATAGTTAAATTTAATACAAATAAACCACACACACGTGTAAAACAGATTTGTGAGATCTATCAAGAATAATTTATTTTCCTTTGATGTTATAAGACACAAGGGGGAAAGGGGGGTAGTGGGTTGGGGAGAGAAGAGAGAGTATAGGTATAGGGACAGACAGAACTTTGTAATTCCATCTTTTTCTTTCTGATTTCTTTGCTTCTCTTGTACTTGATCTTTCCATTATTAAAGATTTAGTTTATTTTAGTCTAGCCAAAAGTCCCATTGCACTTTGACAAGTTCATAGATGCTCAGATATCTTCCTAAGTATATCCCTTAACGTGCAGCGACTAACAACATCAGTATTATTTTAAACATGATTAAAAGAATTTCTAAAACTACTTTCTCCAATATCTGTCCATGTCATCTTTTTATTACATTCTATCTATCTATTGACCTTTCGAGCCGTAACCGGCCCATAGGGCGTAGACCAAGATACACCTTCTCCTATATGAATTTTTGTTCTAGCAGTTTTCTTTTAAAGATATTTTATCAAATCTCGCCATCTGTCTCTGTTCTGTGCAAGCAGTTCTATCTCATTGAGGGAGCCGATTCCTGCTGCTCTTGCCTCTCTCATCAATGTTCTTCTCAGTGTCTCCCTGGGTCTTCCTCTTTTTCTTTTACCTGTTGTTTCCCATATGAGGGCTTGCTTTGCTATTCGATTATTATCTCTTCTCATCACATGTCCAACGTATGACCATCGTCTTTTCTTTATTACTGAAGATATTAGTGGTTGATTGGCGATTTCTCTAATTTCCTCGTTTGTTTTGAATTCGTTCCATTCTATACCAAGTATTTTCCTTAGGCATTTATTTTCGAATGCGTTCAACTTTGTTTCTATATCTCTTGTTGTTTTCCAGCTTTCACACGCATACGTAAGGGTTGATAGTACATTTGATTTGAATAGCCTAAGTTTTGTGTTTGTGCTAATGAGTTTTGATTTCCACAACTTTTCAAGGCTTCTGAAAGACATTGCTGCTTTAGCCAGTCTGATTCTAATTTCTTTGCTCGTATCCCCTTCTCGATCAATGTGACTTCCAAGATAGATGAAGTGATCGATCTCTTCTACTGGTTTGTTTTCCATGTATATTTTGTCACTTGTTGGAATTAAATTTTATTACATTACATTACATTTTATTGAAACACATATATCTTTAAAATTCTTTATCCACTGTCCATTGGCAATACCGAGAAAGAAAGCAAAACTAAACATCATAATAGATAATACGACTCTGAAGCAAGTAGACAATTTTAAATATCTGGGTAGCATGTTAACACAAGACAATAACCAAAAGACAGAGATAGATATAAGGTGTAACAAAGCATGCCAAGTTATAGGCCAAGTATCAACACTATTGAAAAACAAAGCAATAACTACGGAAGCAAAAAGGGCAATATACAAATCAATTTTTCTACCAACTCTGTGCTATCAGTGCCAGAATTGGACCCTGGACTCTAGAACAATAAAAAAGATAACGACCACCGAAATGAAATGTGTCAGAAGAATGACAGGAAACAGCTTAAGGGACAGAGTAAGAAACACCAACCTGAGGAAGAAACTCGAAATTGAACCAGCCATCGAATACATAAAGAAACAACAGATAAATTGGTTCGGCCATATAACAAGACAAAAAGAACTAAAAATGACTCAAAGAGCCATAAACAAATGCTACGAAAATGCCAGATTAAGAGGAAGACTGAGAAAGAGATGGATAAAGGGAATACTAGGAGGGATAACACCAGAAGAGGCCAACAGAAGAGCAAAGAATTGCAGATTGTATCTCCCCTCGACGCCAACGGCAATGGAGGAAGGATAGAAGAAGAAAGAAGACTGTCCATTATTCACATTTCTACTAGGGAGGTGCAGAGAAACAAGGCAAACACAAACAAGTGCAGAAGTGAGAAATGGTCATTATCAGATGCCATGCTGTGAGGCATTGGTGACTTTGCCTCACTTTTTCCTTAGAGGTGAATGAGCATACAGGGGTGGAAGTCATAGTTCTCCACAAGTGACAATTTGCTGCTAGTTCTTGGTTGTTTCTTAGTCCCATGGTTGAGCCTTCCCTGGTAATTGTTTTAAGTAGTGATTCTCTTGGTCTACCTTGTGTTCTTTAACCAGATGATTTGCACATGAATGCCTGATCTTTCTTCATTCATTCTCAGCACATGACCAAAATAATTCCAACACCTTCTTATAAAGCTCAACATGTACTCTTGTCTAGATTCATCTCTTATAATCTTACCAGTTTGTTTGAAATGTATTCTTTCCAGCTTATATTTGAGATCCCACATAGACATTTGTTTTCAAGGGCATATAATTTCCCATATAAAGTCTGATGTAACGGAGTAGGCTTATGGTGAAAGCATTGAGTACACAATGTAAGAACGAGGGAGAGATTGTACTGGCTGACATGGATAGACGTTAGGTAGAAAAATTTAACAGACTGAAGCAGAAATAGGTCAAGTTCGGGACGGCAGAGAATTAGTGACTGTAGACAAGTTCACAAAGTCTCTGTGAATTAAGTGTGATAAGGCGACATCTACAGATCTCAAAGTGACCAATGAGAGAATTGCTGGACCCCACTGGGGTCAATTGCAGACAGTAAAACTTGAGAGCAGGTGAAGAGCTGGGCAATAACTCATGCATAATCAAGCAGCCACTTAGGATGCAGATTGGCACCTTTTCCCGACCCACAAACCCTGGTGGTCTTGTGCGGTTAGGATGTCATTAGACTCAACAAGTTAGAGAGCTTAGCTAAGTACTGATAAGAGATATAAATTTAGGATAGAAAGATCAAGTCCAGAGTAACAGCTAGATCGATAGCTTATTTAGTTAGCACAGCAATGTTGGCTAGTCAGTGCAGAGACTGTCAAGTTAGAGAACGAATTAGAGTGGTAACACTCTGCTATACACTCTACTCTATGACTCTTGCAGGACAGCATGACCAAGGCCAATATGTTAATGATAGGTAGACAGATAGAAGCTAGAGACATTGTTTGTGTGCATGAAAGAACAATCACTACAAATGTTTTATATATTCAGTGACACTTGTAAGATGACATACACCAAGGTGGCTTGTTACAGAACTTTCATTTGTATCCCGCTTTTTTTTGCATTTAGTGCACAGCACTAACAATAAAAACAATGACGTCATCATTATAGAGTTGGTAAAAAATAATTCCAAAACCTTTTTTTATAATATATCATCTGTAATTACTTAAAACATAATTTAATTATTTTAAGTTGACAGTCTTATGTTATTCTCTTAAATAATCTTTTTATAACATATAAAATAAATTACAAATGATAGATTTAGTATAGCAGCAGTCTGGATTTTTTGTGCCTGCACACAAAGAATAGGCTCAGCTGTGTAATCATCAATAGTGTGTTTAATGAGCTCTCTCATGTCAAATATCTGGATATAAAAATTTTGAAATAAGTAAAATTGGATTGTTTTAAATCTAGTTTAATGTAACAATTGATATTATAATAGCATATTCATATAGGAACAACGTTTTTGCACAAGTGTGCAAGGAATACCATAACGATCAACAAAGTAGAGAGATTGATGTCAGAATTGAGAGAGAGATTGATGTCAGATGTACCATAAATCCTGTGATAAGATCAACTATTTTCTCAATTTACTGTAACTTAAAAGTAGAATGTATGTTCGTATCGTGGAATAATATAGTCGTTATGTTATATATTATTGTTATAACTGGTTTTTATTCATCAAATGTGTACACACACCAATGAGATTTAACTTTATTGTGTCATATATTAAAACTTAGAAAATTAGAATAATTTGAAAACTTATGATTAGAAATGGGAAGAAATTACTGAAATCAACTTTATGTGGAAAGGTTCAAGAGTTGAATAATATTGAAATTTTTATAACAAAATTATTATCTATATCTAATATTAATTATACCATATCTGAGTCTATGTTAAATTAATATTATGGGGGACCACAAGCACCTGCGACCTGCGGTCGCAATAGCAGGGTTGGTGCACCATCAGCCGACCAAGACCTAGCATTTCTACCTCCTCGCGGTCTCTCCTGGTAACAGTCTGTGTCAAAACAGGCTGGCTAACAGAAGCCAGGATCACCGTGTTCCCCGTAGTGGTGGCTGTTACTGATATAGAGGACCCAGTATTGCAGTACCTCTGGGCTGGACTAGTAGTTTCCCAGCATAGCCTGGGACAGACAAACTCCAACCTCTCCAGTAAGAGCCGGGAATGTCAAGAAAGCCATTACGATCCGCCACATCTAATGAGTCAAAGAGCAGCAAGCTAGTATCAACTCGTGGCAATCAGTCAGTCAAATTAATATTATTTTCAGACAGATATCTTGATTAATAAAATCGTATACCACCCAACTTAGTTACTGTTACAAGTTTAACTAGCAGCAACTTTTAACTTTCCTTTGAGTAGTTTGAGCTGAATTAAGTTTAATTAGTGAAAAAGAAGAAAGTTAACTAGAATGACTATTGAAATTGTATGTTTTCACATACTCATTTTAATAATTTGCTTTTCAGAATTTGTACAGCCAGATAAACTGTGAAGAAATCAAGAGATTTCTTGATGTTAGAGATAAGTGATTTTTTTGCTTGTATATTGTTATGCCCAGTTTTAGAACATCCATAATACTTTATTTGACTGTTCATAATATTTTTAACAGATATAATTAATATTTTAATTCTATAAAACCACATTTCTTCTAGCCTCCAATCTTAACATGGCTCTTCTATAAAACCACTCCAGCTGCATCACTCATTTTATTTAGGTGGTACCTTACTTTTACTTTACTTAAAAAAAAATTAAAGTACCCCCATCACGCCAAGTGGCATATAGGGAATATGGTGTTTGTTAGTGACCATCAATTTTACAGCCCTCGGCACATGATTTTTAGGGTAATGTGGTCAGTATTACGTCCATACCGCTTTACATTCCTGTAAAAAAATCTGGTACCTTTTAAGGCTGGGTGAACCGGAAAGCTGTTGGTTGGGATTGAACCCTACCTCTTGTACTTTGTTTTTACTTTACTCACCAGTGGTTATTATCATGATTTTTTTCAATAACTGTGTGTATTTGACCATCTGATACAAATATTGCTGTCATTGTGAACTATACAAATACCACCAGTATTATCTCTTCACAAAAGTATATTCTCAACAGTTAAGAAAAAAAAATGTTCTAACGTCTTTTAGTTTATTAAACAAAAATTTTTTTCATAAAAGTTAACTTTTTCCAGACCACTACCGGACACATTAACTCCACTTATGAAGGTATCTATGTGACCAAAAACCAACACATCAGCTCAGACCGAGCATGGTTGAATATTTTAAAATAAAGCAAACAATTTTGTATAAATATTCACCAATACTTCTTGTAACACTTCTTGTCAGAGAAAATAGAGGTACGTAAAATATGATATAAATATTATTAAAGACATGTATGATGGTTACACATGTGCAGTTCGAACAGAGGAAGGACTGAGCGAATGTTTCCCAATAGAAACTGGGGTTAAACAAGGATGTATTTTATCGCCTTTGTTATTTGGAGTTGTTACGGACTTCATAATGAAGAAATGTTGCACTGGTAATAAATGCATCAAATGGATACAAGGAGACCGTTTGGAGGAGCTCGACTTTGCTGATGACATAGTTCTCATCAGCAGTCAGATAAAAACAATACAGGAAAACACAAAAGAACTATCATCAATCATCATCATATGCCATACCGGTTGGCATAGGCGATCATGTCCCTCCACAATCTTCTATCTACAGTGCATCATATCAGTCCTGTTGTTGACTGTTTTCCATGCCATGACACCAAGCTATCCTGTAATTTCTCTCTTTGTCGTCCGTGATCTTTCTTTCCTTTTATTTTTCCAGTTGTAACCAAATATTCCAACTTTCCTCTTCTCATGATGTGCCCAAAAAATGTTGATTGCATCTTTCTGATGTATTGTAAGAGCTCCCTTTTTGTGTTGGCCTCTTTGAGAACTTCCTCATTGGTCTTTTTAGCTGTCCAGGGAACTTTCAACATTCTTCTGCGAAATCCCATCTCTGTGGCCTCTAATCATCTTTTCATTTGTTTGTCTACTGTCCATGATTCGCTTCCATAGGTCAGAACTGGTTCTATATAGCAGCGATGAACTCTCTTTCTCATTTTATTGACATAGATTTGTTGCATAAGATATTTTTCATTTTCTGAAATGCTATTTTGGCCTGAGCTATTCTGCTTTTTATTTCTGTGGTGCATCTCCTATCTGATGTTATTATTGTGCCCAAGTATTTGAAACGTTGCACTTGTTTCAGATATGTCTCGTTTATTTTTATGCTGCATCAATAGCCAGCAAAATTGGGCTTGAGATCAATCATGAAAAGACTAAAGTCATGAAAAGACTAAAGTCATGAAAAGCTTAATTCCAACAGACGACAAAATATACATGGAAAACAAACCAGTGGAAGAGATCGATCACTTTATCTTGGAAGTCACATTGATCAAGAAGGGGATACAAGCAAAGAAATCAGAATCTGAATAGCTAAAGCAGCAATGTCTTTCAGTAGCCTTGATAAGTTGTGGAAATCAAAATTCACATTGTATTTTGTGCCTGAGCTGTTCAGTTTCTTTAAGCATTCTTGTAGGTCTTCTATTGTTTCATGTATTGGTGCCTGATCGTCTGCAAATAAAAGCTTGTTGATCTTCTGTCTCTGATGGGTTGGCAAACTTGCATATATAGTTCATGTATGTAATAAACAGTAGGGGGATAGTACGCACCCCTGTCTTACACCTGATCTAACTTTGAAGTGGTCTGTGTAGCCTGCTGCTGTTGATGTAGAGACTTTTTATTAGATTGGTTAGATGTTAGCTTACTCCATATGTTGTTAGTATCTCCCACAGTTGTTCTCTATTTACTCTGTCAAATGCTTTTTCCTGGTCAATGAATGCTATGTATATAAATTTTGATTGTGTCAGTCATCAGCAGTCAGATAAAAACGATGCAGGAAAACACAAATGAACTATCATCAATAGCCAGCAAAATTGGGCTTGAGATCAATCATCAAATGACTAAGGTCATGAAAAGCTTAATTCCAACAGAGGACAGAATATACATGGAAAACAAACTAGTGGAAGAGATCAATCACTTTATCTATCTTAGAAGTCACATTGATTGAGAAGGGGATACAAGTAAAGAAATTAGAATCAGAATGGCTAAAGCAGCAATGTCTTTCAGAAGTCTTGAAAAGTTGTGGAAATCAAAACTCATCAGCACAAACACAAAACTTAGACTTTTCAAATCAAATGTACTATCAACCCTTACGTATGCGCGTGAAAGCTGGAAAACAACAAGAGACATAGAAACAAAGTTGAACGCATTCGAAAATAAATGTCTTAAGGAAAATACTTGGTATAGCTTGGAACGAATTCAAAACAAATGAGGAAATTAGAGAAATCGCCAATCAGTCACTAATATCTTCAGTAATAAAGAAAAGACGATGGTCATATGTTGGACATGTGATGAGAAGAGATAATAACCGAATAGCAAAGCAAGCCCTCATGTGGGAAACAACAGGTAAGAGGAAAAGAGGAAGACCCAGAGAGACACTGAGAAGAACATTGATGAGAGAGGCAAGAGCAGCAATTAGCTTCCTCAATGAGATAAGAGCTGTTCGCACAGAACAGAGACAAATGGCGAGATTTGATAAAATATCTTTAAAAGAATTGAAAACTGCTAGAACAAAAATTCAGATAAGAGAAGGAGTATCTTGGTCTACGCCCTATGGGCCGGCTACGGCTCGAAAGGTCAATAGATAGAAAATATGATATTTTGAATTAAAAATGATCTAATTTTTAATAGTTTATACTATTTATAATAAATAATCTATTTTTTCCTTCAGATATCATCAATATATTGCCATTTTCATGTTCTTCAAACATTTTCCTTTCCGCTGACATATAACATGTACCACATTTAATTATATTATTGCGTGAAATAAAATCACAAATAATCAACAGAAAAAAACCAAAGAATCTATTGTTCTGTTTTTTTGTGTTGATTATTTGTGATTTTTTTTCTACGTGTTTTAAACATACATCTTCCCCTGTAATGATTCGCTGATCTATGAAGTTTCCCTCCATAATAATTTAATTTATTATTCTTTGACTCCAAAATGAAAAGGACATGTGATGAAAATTTTCTAAACTGAAAATTGATCTCATCCAAAGCTAAATAAAACCTAAAGTCCAGTCAAAATGTGGAAAGAGTTAATGAATGACAACAAGGAGGGGTTTTCTTGTGTGTCACGGAATATCATCTACACCATAATATGTAAGCTTTGCCAGATGATGTATGTAGGCGATTCTGGATGACTCTTGAGTGACAGATTTTGTGAACTTCTTTGTGATGTTGAGCAAAAGACTGGCAGCTCGGTGTCCGCCCATTTCAAACTCCCCTGGCCAAAGTGGTAGACCTGACATGCAAGTCACTGGCATTGTCTTATGTCACTCCAGCAATTGCAGCCGGTTCGCCCTTGAGAATCGCCTCATTGCCCAGTTGGGTTCGCTGTCCCCCCAAGGCATGAGCATATCGTTCTCATACACATAGGACACCTACTACACATTTCTTACCCCCATGCGCTACCGCACCTATACATGTGTGTATATATATATATATATATATATATTTGTTTGCATATGTATTGGCACACATTTGGGTTTTCTTTTGTGTGCTTTGTGTCAATATATACGGATTTATGCTTGTACGCATGTATTGTTATATATACGTTTTTTTTACTCATCGGTTCGGGGTGCATACAGAAAGTTAAAAATGCACAGTTTATACATATCTTGTACCCACCTCCCCATATTTTTAGAACCCTTCTGTTCTGTCTTCTCGTCTGACTGCCTGGTCAGTGAGATATATAGTTGTTCATCCAGCCTTCTCATTTTAGTCCATTCAGTAGCTGACCACGCTCTGGAACACAGGGAAGTGACCCTTCTTTATTTCCTTTCTTGATTATATAGCATATTATCGCCATGTAGTTAGATTTGTTTACATATCCTTATATATATTTTGTGTGTTGTTGTTTGTTGTTCCAGCTGAAGGCCTACTTGGCCGAAACGTTGACTTTTGTTTTGTCCATTATCACGTAAAGCTGTCACCATACCACTTTTTTCTTTTTTTTTTTAGAATTACTATTATCATCAGCTTTACAGCAGCTTCACATCTCTACGCATCTTGGTGCATCTTGATGCCTTTACTTCTTAATGAATGACAGAAGAGAGTATTAAGTTCTGACATTTAGTGCGAAGAACTTTTCCACATGCCCAATTAATCAGCCCACTCCAAAATTCAAGACTGATCTCAACAAGAACAAAAAGAAAGAGCTTTGAATGTCTCCCAAACACTTGCACAATTAACAAGTATGAAACCATCCTTTCTAGCATTCTCACAAAGGTGGAAATTCTGGAAAACTTACAAAAATATACAAGACCTACTGGAATGAACCAATATAACAGTATCTATTATTCAATATGATACATATGAAGTACCAAGAAGAAAGATAACAAGTGTAGGCCTACCACGCCAAAATGCAGTGGTAGCATCAAATCAAGATCCAACCTGCAGTTCTCATCCCACCCTCAGGAAACAACCAAAGCGTCAAGTTAAAAAATGGCAAGCAAAAATGCCACACACAGAGTCGAAATAACAATATCAACATGTTGCATTTAACAGGATTTTTACGGTGTTATTGCAAAAAGAATTAATGCTGTAACTCTCTCAATTATGATACCATGTAAAAATTACTTCCACTTAAATGTAACATTCTTCTTCTTCTTTCCTTCCTTATCTGCCTTTCAGCGTCAAGGGGAGATATAATTTGCGGTCTCTTGCTCTTCTGTTCATCTCTGCTGCTATGTTTCCTAGTGCTTCTAATATTCCATCCATCCATCTTTTTCATGGTTGACCCTTGGGCCTGGTGTTCTCACAACATTTGCTGAAGGCTCATTGTGTTATGTTTTGATCTTTCTGCCTTGTCACGTGGCCAAACCATTTTATCTGTTGTTTCCTTATACATTCTATGGCGGGGCAATTCCTAGCTTTTTTCTCAGTTCTTTATTTCTGATCTTATCTCTCAGGCTGTTGCCTGTCATTCGTCTAACACATTTCATGTCAATAGAGGTTATTTTTCTTAATGTTCTTACATCAAGGGTCCAGAACTGACAATGGTAGCACAACTTTGGAATGAAGATTGTATTATAGAGTACCTGTTTTGCCTCTAGAGTTATTGCCTTGTTGGACAATACTGGTGATAGTTGTCCAATGATTTGACAAGCTTTGATGCCTCTTGAGTCTATTTCTGCTGTTTGTGAATTGTTTGTCACTAAACTTCCTAGGTATTTGAATTTCTCTACTTGTTTTAGTTGCCTGCCTTCTACAGTTATGTTGATATTCTGTTTATTTTTGGCAACATTCATGATTTATGTTTTGTTTATGTCAATTTTCACATTGTATTTTGTGCCTGTGCTGTTCAGTTTCTTTAAGCATTCTTGTAGGTCTTCTATTGTTTCATGTATTAGTGCCTGATCGTCTGCAAATAAAAGCTTGTTGATCTTCTGTCTCTGATGGGTTGGCTAACTTGCATATATAGTCCATGTATGTAATAAACAGTAGGGGGATAGTACGCACCCCTGTCTTACACCTGATCTAACTTCGAAGTGGTCTGTGTAGCCTGCTGCTGTTGATGTAGAGACTTTTTATTAAATTGGTTAGATGTTAGCTTACTCCATATGTTGTTAGTATCTCCCACAGTTGTTCTCTATTTACTCTGTCGAATGCTTTTTCCTGGTCAATGAATGCTATGTATATAAATTTTGATTGTGTCAGTCATCAGCAGTCAGATAAAAACGATGCAGGAAAACACAAATGAACTATCATCAATAGCCAGCAAAATTGGGTTTGAGATCAATCATCAAATGACTAAGGTCATGAAAAGCTTAATTCCAACAGAGGACAGAATATACATGGAAAACAAACCAGTGGAAGAGATCAATCACTTTATCTATCTTAGAAGTCACATTGATCGAGAAGGGGATACAAGTAAAGAAATTAGAATCAGAATGGCTAAAGCAGCAATGTCTTTCAGAAGTCTTGAAAAGTTGTGGAAATCAAAACTCATCAGCACAAACACAAAACTTAGACTTTTCAAATCAAATGTACTATCAAACCTTACATATGCGTGTGAAAGCTGGAAAACAACAAGAGACATAGAAACAAAGTTGAACGCATTCGAAAATAAATGTCTAAGGAAAATACTTGGTATAGCAATGAACGAATTCAAAACAAATGAGGAAATTAGAGAAATCGCCAATCAACCACTAATATCTTCAGTAATCAAGAAAAGACAATGGTCATATGTTGGACATGTGATGAGAAGAGATAATAACCGAATAGCAAAGCAAGCCCTCATGTGGTAAACGGCAAGATTTGATAAAAGATCTTCACTAGGTTTGAAAACTGCTAGAATAAAAATTTAGATAAGAGAAGGAGTATCTGTATCTACGCCCTATGGGCCGGCCACGGCTCAAAAGGTCAATAGATAGATTTGAGAATCGCTTAACTATAGTTCTATTATTGGTCTCAGCCTTTTTTCCACGATTTTGGCGTATAGCTTTCCTACATGGCTAAGAAGAGATATACCTCTATATTGATTGCAGTCTCTTTTGCTACCTTTCTTTTTCCATATTGGTAGGATGATTGCCTTTGCCAATCTTCTGGGGCTTGTTGGTGCCATGCTGCATTAAATATTTAATTATTTTTACAGTAACAGTAACTTTTCCAGGCTTCTGAAAGACATTGCTGCTTTAGCTATTCTGATTCTAAATTTCTTTACTTGTATCCCCTTCCCGATCAATGTGACTTCCAAGATAGATAAAGTGATCGATCTCTTCCACTGGTTTGTTTTTCATGTATACTCTATCATCTGTTGGAATGTAACATTAGGTGCTCTAAAAATAGTATTTTCTCTGAACTTTTGACACACAGCCATGTGTTCACACTAGGCAAAACATGAGGACTGGAATTTCCTGGCTCAGGTTGATTTATGACCTGAGTTTCACCTCATGGACAGGACATGTTACAATGTCTATCTGTATGGTCACAGTTAGTATGTTTGACTACTTTACAGTATTATTTGCTCTTTCCTGTGTCACAAAGGGTTGTTTGATATATATATATGTCTGTCTATCTATATATCAATTGACCTTTCGTGCCTTAGCCAGCCCACAGGGCATAGACCCAGACACTCTTTCTCTTATTATATATTTTTATTCTAGCAGTTTTCAATCCATGTGTTACCGGGACCTCATTATGTGGGAAGTAAAGAATAGTGACACTGTGACCTTCCACGCATGTCGTAAGAGGCGACCAAGGAGGTTGATTGATGGCTTGACAAGCTGTCATTGTAAAAAGTATTTTTATGGAAACAGAAGTAGTGATCTCTGCAATATGTGCCATTTTGGCACGCAAGGTTTCTGCTTTTGAGATTGTAGTGCTGCCCTATGTGCCGTCTTCGGCTCGAAATGACAGTAGATAGATAGTTTTCAATCCTTGTAAAGATCTTTTATCAAATCTTGTCATTTGCCTCTGTTCTGTGCAAGCAACTTAATCTCATTGAGGGAGCCGATTCCTGCTGCTCTTGTCTCTCTGATCAATGTTCTTCTCACTGTCTCTCTGGGTCGGCCACTTTTCCTCTATCTGTTGTTTACCACATAAGGGCTTGCTTTGTCATTCAGTTATTATCTCTCCTCATCACATGTCTAACATATGACCATTGTCTTTTCTTTATTGCTGGAGATATTAGTGGTTGATTGGCGATTTCTCTAATTTCCTCATTTGTTTTGAATTTGTTCCATGCTATACCAAGTATTTTCCTTGGTCATTTATTTTCGATGCGTTCAACTTTGTTTCTATGTCTCTTGTTGTTTTCCAGCTCTTACATGCATACATAAGGGTTGATAATACATTTGTTTTGAAAAGTCTAAATTTTGTGTTTATGCTGATGAGTTTAGATTTCCACAACTTTTCAAGACTTCTGAAAGACATTGCTGCTTTAGCCATTCTGATTCTAATTTCTTTACTTGTATCCCCTTCTCGATTAATGTGACTTCCAAGATAGATAAAGTGATCTCTTCCACTTGTTTGTTTTCCATGTATATTCTGTCATATGTTGGAATTAAGCTTTTTATGACTTTAGTCTTTTCATGATTGATCAAGCCCAATTTTGTTGGTTTTTGAAATGATTATTTTCATATTAAAAAAATGTATCTCACAATCTTTAAAAAAAAAAAAAAAAAAAATCTAACACCAATGGAAACAAACACTTATGGGTTTGTCAAATTTGTGTTTTGGTGCG
Organism: Megaustenia siamemsis; assembly: GCA_032433765.1. Classification (NCBI taxonomy): domain Eukaryota; kingdom Metazoa; phylum Mollusca; class Gastropoda; order Stylommatophora; family Ariophantidae; genus Megaustenia; species Megaustenia siamemsis. Next base: position 26,013,676 of record JAVIAB010000025.1, on the reverse strand, counting down.
GTAATTTTTACTACAGTATCGTAATTTAGAGTAAAAAAAATAACCATGGGTTTCAGAGACACCACTTAAGTGTAAATAAATCGTTACCCTCCAGTTTAATTAATATTATAATTTTCAATTCTCTGAAATGCGCAGCTTTGATATATTCGTAATTAAATATGCAGGTCATGTTGACTTTTTACCGACAAGAATTGAATTCGGCAGTTTAAACATTTTTTTCTTAATCTAAATGAGCATTATCAGTAATGAAACTTCACAGAACTATGAACAGTATAATCCATTATTAATTCAGATAGTTTCTTTCATATTAGAAATAAACAAAAACATACGATAGTAGCAAGGAATTTCGATGTAGTTTTTTACATTTTTTTTTCTACCCCCAGCGCTGGTGCTGTTATGTAATATTTTGTGTTGCAAAGTGCTCGTAAAGTTATCCTTGAAGCCAAAACTAAAGTAGTCATCATTATATAACAAACAAGGCACAATGTCACATTTATATGTAATAAATGTTGCAGAGTGTTTGTTATAACTAGTCTCCATGCCATTAAACCTTGAGTTCAAAGATTTTTTATTCTATTCCTCCTGTCTACCCAGTCCATGTGAAGGACGATCATATTAGATACAGAAAAACTGGCCAGAATGAAGACCAATGCTGAAGATACCACTAATATATGCCTGTGGAATCTGTTGTAGAGAGTCCCACTTCATCACAGGTTATTGTGACACAGTGTGTGATCCCATCAGTCTTTACGCTTATGACATCCTGATGTATCTGACCATCCACACTTGATAACACAGGGTGGATTTTCAGCTTTCACAGGATTAGACTTTCTGTTTCAGTAACAGTTAATGTTTTATGTGGGTGGCTTGTTAGGCTGCCAATCATTGAAAGAGAGAAGATAAATAACGCCATCATCTTGAACCAGAACTCTTTCACCAGTGCTTCATATTAGTTCTCCTGTTGATTATATTTCTCTCAAGCTGTTAAAATATCTAGTATCTTTTCTTGCTGTATTGTTCTGTCATTTTTATCCTCAATCTTTTAGGTCAAACAATTTCAAATTTTCTTCTTCTCATCACATGCCCTAAGCAGGTAGAGTATTATTAAACAGGCAAGGTATATCTTCAGAAATAGTTTAACCGAACATTATGATACCTTCATAAAAATTATCACCTAAAAGTAAGAATTCTTGAAATTTGAGTTTATTGTAGGCAACCCCCCCCCCCCCCCCTACTTTTGGTAACTCCTGAGTGTTGGATTTGTATCCTTCAATGCTGGATTTTTTTTTTTTTTAAAGTGCGTAGTAAAAAGTACAGTAGTATTGAAGCCATATTCAGCATGAGAACATTGATTGAAAAGTACACAGAAGTAAACAGACCAATATATGCCTGCTTTATAGACTACACCAAAGCTTTCGATAGAATACACCATAACCAACTTATAGACTGCCTAAAGGATATAAATCAAGACGACGCAGACATACGACTAATATGTAATTTGTACTGGGAGCAAACAGCAATAATAAGATATAACAAGGAGAACTCTACACCCATGGACATAAAAGGAGGAGTAAGACAAGGATGCATCCTATCACCAAGCTTGTTCAATCTATACACTGAGCAAATCTTTAAAAACATCTCAGAGATACCAGGCCTAAACATTAATGGAAAGATAATCAATAACCTAAGATATGCTGATGATACTGTTCTACTAGCAGAAAATCCTAAAGATCTACAACAATTGCTTAATGTGATAAACATAAAAAGCAAAAAATATGGACTAGAAATGAATATTAAAAAGACTAAAACTATGATCACAAACAAAGAAAATTCTCAAGACCTACAATTAAATATCACAGTTGAGGGAATACATCTGGAGACAGTCCAGAGTTACAACTACCTGGGACATACTATAACCACTGATGGAAAATGCAAAACTGAAATAAACAAAAGAATAGGTATGGCAAAAAGTAATTTTAATGCCATGAAAAATATACTAACAACAAAACAAATAATAGCAGGGCTGAAACTAAGAATGGCAAAATGTTACATCTTTTCATTATTCCTGTATGGTGCAGAAACATGGACATTAGACAAGAAAACAGAACAGAAAATTGAAGCCTTTGAAATGTGGATTTATAGAAGAATAGGTAGAATTGGATGGAAACAAAAGATAACAAACGATAAAGTTTTAAAACAACTGAAAATAAAAAGAGAACTACTAAATACAATTAAGACAAGACAAATGGAATTTTTGGGGCATGTTAAAAGACACAACAGCTTACTAAAAGTAATATTCGAAGGAAAAATACAAGGTAAAAGAGGCAGACCATGACTAACATGGACGAGTAACATCAAAAGAGGGACAAGTCAATCTATGACAGCCTGCACCATCAAAGCAAGAAACAGAGTAGAATGGCGATCCATGGTAGCCAACCTTCATTGCGGAGAAGGCACACGATGATGATGATGAGTATTGAAGACAGGGGACTTTAAAATAAAATTAATTTAGTCAATTTTTAAGAAATTTTTTCCCTCTTATGACGGGGGAAATCTCCCAGGCCGTTGACGAGACATCATACAAACCTTCGTAACATGAGATAGACAATGAAAAACAACCATGTATTCGAATTTCAGGCCATAAATCTAACGTAACCCAGGAAATAATTACAGCATCCAATTGGCTAAATACACAGCTTTGTAGCAAAAGTTCAAAGAAAATCTTATTTTTTTTCAAACTCCAAATATAACAATTCAGAAGTAGCAATTTATATGACGGTATTGTGAAAACATGACCAACAGATATGTATTGTAATATAAGGTTAACTTTTTTTACACTCTGCTTCCCTCAGTTCTACTTTAAAAACCAGTCTAACTTGTACAAATGAGTTATTTATGAGTTTATAAAGTGAACAGTTGATATAGTATAACAGTAAAAGTATCATCATGTGCCATACCGGTTGGCGTAGGTGATCATGTCCCTCCACAATCTTCTATCTACAGTGCATCATATCAGTTCTGTTGTGGACTGTTTTCCATGCCATGACACCAAGCTATCCAGTATTTTCTTTCTTTGTTGTCCGCGATCTCTCTTTCCTTTTATTTTGCCAGTTGTAACCAAGTATTCCAACTTTCCTCTTCTCATGACGTGCCCGAAAAATGTTGATTGCTTCTTTCTAATGTTTTTTAAGAGCTCCCTTTTTGTGTTGGCCTCTTTGAGAACTTCCTCATTGGTCTTTTTAGCTGTCCAGGGAACTTTCAACATTCTTCTGAGAAATCCCATCTCTGTGGCTCTAATTGTCTTTTCATTTGTTTGTCTACTGTCCATGATTCGCTTCCATAGGTCAGAATTGATTCTATATAGCACCAATGAACTCTCTTTCTCATTTTTATTGACATAGATTTTAGGCATAAGATATTTTTCATTTTCTGAAATACTATTTTGGCCTGAGCTATTCTGCTTTTTATTTCTGTGGTGCATCTCCCATCTGATGTTATTATTGTGCCCAAGTATTTGAAACGTTGCACTTGTTTCAGATTTGTCTCGTTTATTTTAATGCTGCATGATGGTGATGATTGTTTCTTCGATATAACCATTACTTCTGTTTTCTTACTATTCAGACTGAGACCTTTCTTGTTGCTTTCTTTTACTATTATGTCTATCATTTCTTGTAGTTTGTTCTCTGTCTCTGCTATTAAGACTGTGTCATCTGCATATCGCAAATTATTTATGTTGTGACCGTTGACTAAAACGGTTGAGTAAAAGTATAGTGGATATTTATAATTACCAGAAATGATTCATTGCCTTCTAGAAACCTAATTCTCTGCAGTAAGAATGATTGTATATCAAACTCTGAATTTAGACACTTTTCTTTAGCTGCTATATGGCCAGAGATGATTGTAACCAGGGCAGACATGATGTGTTCATGTGTTGAATCATGATCCTCATCTTTCAAAATCTGCACCAGCTGCTCTATTACTCCTTTGGCTACTAGTGTATCTGAAAGCAACATGTATTTTTTTAAAGATGATAAATTTAGAGGTAAGCATTAAAACATATGTGCACATATGCATAAATGATTCAACTGGTAATAAAGGTAATGTCTAAAAAATGCATAAATTATTATAGAACTGGAGAAATAGATGGTGTTTCAAATATATTGTTACTTACCATGTGTGAATGTGAAGGCGACATTAAGGAATAGGAATAGGTTCATTATCTGATGGTGAACATTACTGTAGCACAGAAGTAATATATCTAAGTTGAATCTGACCAGCAAAGTTAGGAGATACAGCAACAGAAAGAATACAAGTTCCTATCACCTCTAAATAATGTGCCTCTTTATTGGGAATTTTTTGGAAAACGGACTGTTCCACATCCACTGATGTGTTTTGAATGCACCTTAACTTTAGAAGTATTTTTCGCATTTGAGTCAAGTGCAGTCAATGTAGTTTGAATGAATCATGTTCACACAAGAACATGACCAAATAGTCCATAATTTTTTTAGAGTACTTGCCAACAAATTTTAAGAAAAATAACAGCAAATAATCAGATAAGGGGAATATTTTTTATTTCTGTTTTTGGTGCCATCTTTGGTCAAAAAAGGGCTAACTAATTAATGTGTCAATAATTTCATGTAAATCTGATTCAAACATAAATAAGTTATTTGAGTATGCACATTTAATTTATAACAGAAAAAAACCTCTTTCCTTGGCCGTAAAGATTTAACGATGAATTTGGTTTGTTTTGAATATAAATTAATAATGTGGTTAGGCAGGCAGGATGTTGGAGTTTATACAGTGGAAAAAGCAAAATGAATGGAAAACTACGTGTGTACGCAAAAATATTAACAGCAAGAAAATTATATCAATTTATCAACTTTTCTTCTTTAAGTGTGTTCTAGTCTTTTGAACATGTGAATTTGATCTGTTGTCCTGTTGCCTGGACTATATATGTAAGTTAACCAACCCATCAGAGACAAAGGAATCAATGAGCTTCTATTCACAGACAATTCAGGCATGTACACATGGAAAAATGGAAGATCTACAAGAACACTTAAATAGACTCAACTGCACAGGCACGAAATACAACATGAAAATCAACATCAACAAAACAGAAGTCATGAGTATCACAAAAGAGAAACAGAATATCAACATAATTATAGACGGGAGACAACTAAAATAAGTAGAGGAATTTAAATACCTAGGAAGTCTAGTGACAAACAATTCACAAACAGCAGAAATAGACTCAAGAGGCATCAAAGCTTGTTAAATCATTGGACAGCTATCACCACTATTGTCCAACTAGGAAATAACTCTAGAGGCAAAACAGGTACTCTATAATACAATCTTCATTCAAACGTTGTGCTACCAATGCCAGTCCTGGACCCTTGGTGCAAGAACATTAAGAAAAATAACCTCTATTGACATGAAATGTGTCAGACGAATGACAGGAAACAGCCTGAGAGATAAAATCAGAAATGAAGGAACTGAAATAAAAGCTAGGAATAACCTCCACCATAGAATATATAAAGAAACAACAGATAAAATGGTTTGGCCATGTGACAAGGCAGAAAGATAAAAATACAACACAACGAGCCTTCAATAAACGTCGCGAGAACACCAGACACAAAGGCCAACCACAAAAAAGATGGATTAACGGAATATTAGAAACACTAGGAAACATAACAGCAGCAGAGACGAACAGAAGAGCAAAAGATCACAAATTATATCTCCTCTCGACGTTGAAAGGCAAATGAGGAAGGAAAGAAGAAGTTCTTTTGCCATAATGGAAACAGGAAATACACCATAATGTAAGACATTTCAGTTCCATGGTCAGTGCTTGTGAATGTGTGTCTTGATTTATCCCAAAGGCCTGTGCTACATCAATCTTTTTTGTGTTTGGCCCTGTGCTGTGGCTGAAACAATCTGTCTTTAGTAACCTGGATTGTTATCTGGTTTGACATAGTTGTATGGTGGATCCTAACCAGGGCTGTTGATCCCATCCTGCCTATGGTTAGTCTGGGTGTTCTCTCATAACATTTCCTTCTCTTCTGATAACTTCTTTGCTCCTGCCTTATTTGCCTTTTAGCATTGAGGGGAGATATAATTTGTGGTTTTCGCTCTTCTAGTGGCCTCTGCTACTATGTTTCCTAGTGTTTCTAATATTCCATCAATCTTTTTCATGGCTGGCCCTTGAGTTTGATGTTCTTAAAATGTTTATTACAGTCATTGTAGCAATACTAAAAAAAATGAAGAAAAAAGTGGTATGGTGACAGCTTTACGTGGTAATGGACGAAACAAGTCAGTCTGACTTGCCGGAAGATGACATCTCCAGGTTCATCGATTACATTGGCAACTTTCATAAATCCATCAAGATTACATCTTATATCTCTACCTCGTCCGTCACTTTTCTTGATCTGGTCGTCTCCCTTGGTACCTCCAGCCTCCACACTTCAGTCTTTTATAAACCCACAGACGCCCACTGTTATCTTCTCTACACCTCGTCTGATCCATCTCACTGCAGAGATTCCATTCCATATTCTCAATTATTACGACTTCGTCATATCTGCCAGGATGATCACGATTTTCTCCAACAAGCCCACCTGATGTTACATTTCTTTAGGCGTCGTCTCTATCCTGATTCGGTTCTCCAATCTGCCTTTAAGAGAGCTCTCGATATTCCCAGTTCGGTGGCACACACCCCACCCACCCGCCGTTCCTCTGATAGGACCATATTTACCATCCCCATAACTTGGCTGCGGTGAGGATCCTTAACCGGTATTGCTCCATTCTCCACTCAGATCCTACTACCCGCCTACTTTTCAGTGATCCTCCTTTGGTCGCCTTCAAACGTGACAAGAGTCTGAGAGACATTCTTGTCACGAGCCGCCTCCCTCGCTCAAACCACAAACACCTTGGTACTGTTCCTTGTGGACGTCGAGTTTGCAGAACTTGTGACTATGTGCTTTGCACCGATTCGGTCTTGTTCCCTAATAAGCGATTCGACATCAAGGAGGGGTTCACTTGTGTATCGCATAATATCATCTACACCATAATATGCAAGCACTGCCAGATGACGTATGTGGGTGAAAGTGGACGACGCTTGAGTGACAGATTTTGTGAGCATCTTCGTGATGTTGAGCAAAATACTGGCAGCCCGGTGTCTGCCCATTTCAACTCCCCTGGACATAGTGGTAAACTCGACATGCAAGTTACTGGCATTATCTCATGTCACTCCAGCAATCGCAGCAGGTTCGCCCTTGAGAATCGCCTTATTGCCCAGTTGGGTTCGCTGTCCCCCCAAGGAATGAACATATCACTCTCATACTCATAGGACACCCACTACATATTTCATACCCCCATGCGCTACTTAACCTATACATGTGGATATATTTGTCTGCACATGTATTGGCACATTTGGGCTCCTTTGGGTTTTTCTTTTGTGGGCCTTGTGGCAATATATGTGCTGATTTATGCTTGTACGCATGTATTGTTACATACACATACTTATGTTTACACATCGGTTCGGGTTGCACACACAGAGGTAGACGTGCATAGTTTACACATATCCTGTACCCACCTCCCCATATTTTTAGAACCCTTCCTTTCCGTCTTCTCACCTGACTCCCTGGTCAGAGAGATTTATAGTCGGTCCTCCTGCCGTATCAATTTAGTCCATTTGGAGACTGACCCAGCTCAGGAACACAGGGAAGTGACCATTTTTTATTTTTCCTCTCTTTAGTATCTAGCATATTATCGCCATGTAGTTAGATTTGTTAATATATCGTTATATATAATTTTTGTGTTTGTTGTTCGTCCAGATGAAGGCCTACTTGGCCGAAACGCGACTTTTGTTTCGTCCATTACCACGTAAAGCGGTCACCATACCACTTTTTTCTTCCTTTTTTTTAGTATTGCTATTATCATCAGCTTTACAGCAGCTTCGCATCTCTACGCATCTTGATGCCTTTACCTCTTACAGTCGTTGTGTTGTGTTTTGGTATTTCTGTCATATCATATGGCCAAACCATTTTTTCTCTTGTTTCTTTAAGTATTCGATGGTGACAATTATTCCTAGTTTTTTTTTCTCAGTTCTTTTCTGATCTTATCTCTCAAGCTGTTTCCTGTCATTCATCTAACGCATTTTATCTTCCATGTCATTATTTTCCTTATTGTTCTTGCATCTAGTGTCCAGGTCTGTCATTTGGAGCACAATGTTGAAATATAGACTGTATTGTAGAGTGTTGGAAACCTAAAAGTAATGTATGATGGCATAAAGAAAGCCCTTGGGCCAACAAAATGCACTATTGCCCCACTAAAGTCATCCACTGGGGAGAAAATAACAGATAGAGGCAAACAGATGGAAAGATGGGTGGAACATTATTCTTCACTTTATTCAATAGAAAACACTGTTACATCAAACGCCCTCGACGCCATACAATGTCTCCCACCTATGGAAGAGTTAGTCATTGAACAAACCATAGAGGAACTTAGCAAGGCCATAGATAGCTTGGCCACAGGCAAGGCTCCAGGACAAGATGGGATCCCTCCCGATCTGATTAAATCCTGCAAAAGTGCATTGTTACATCCCCTGCTTGAAGTGCTACATCTATGCTGGAAAGAGAAAGCCATTCCTCGAGATATGAGAGACTCCGTGATTGTAACTCTCTACAAAAATAAAGGAGATAGAAGCGACTGCAACAACTACAGAGGCATCTCCTTACTCAGCATAGTCGGCAAGACCTTCACCAGAGTCATCTTAGGAAGGCTACAAAAACTCGCAGAACGCGTATATCCTGAATCGCAATGCGGCTTCAGATCCGGAAGATCAACTGCAGACATGATTTTCTCCTTACGTCTACTTCAAGAAAAATCTAGAGAGCAAAAAAAGCCTCTCTTCATAGCCTTTATCGACCTTACAAAGGCATTTGACCTTGTCAGCAGAGAAGGTCTTTTCAAAATACTTTCCAAAATAGGCTGCCCACATACTCTACTGTCGCTAGTCAAATCGTTTCATGAGGACATGAAGGGCACCATCCAATATGACGGCAGCACATCACAACCCTTCGGCATACGCAGCGGTGTCAAGCAAGGATGCGTTCTTGCTCCAACTCTATTTGGAATCTTCTTCGCTGTTCTGTTAAAACGTGCATTCTCACATGCAAATGAAGGTGTCTATCTGCATACTAGATCCGATGGCCGATTGTTCAACATCTCAAGACTAAAGGCAAGATCTAAGGTCAGACATATCTATATTAGAGATCTGTTATTTGCTGACGACGCTGCACTTGTCACGCAAAGTCAGGAAGAACTCCAGAGCATGGTACATTGCTTTGCACATGCCTGCCGAGACTTCGGTCTAACAATAAGTTTGCAGAAAACTAACATACTCGGTCAGGACACCGAAGCAACACCTGAAATCTCTATCGACAACTATAAACTTGATATCGTGCGGCAGTATAACTACCTGGGGTCCATCATCAGCGACAGACTATCTTTAGTTACAGAAATTGACACTCGTATTGGTAAAGCCGCTACCACCTTTGCCCGTCTTTCTAAGCGTGTCTGGCAAAACAACAAACTGACAATTAAAACAAAATCTGCAGTGTACAATGCCTGCATAATTAGTATCCTCCTGTATGGCAGCGAATCTTGGACAACCTATGTAAAGCAGGAGAGGAGGCTAAATGCATTCCATATGCGATGTCTACGCCGTATTCTTGGTATCAGGGAATAATAGAACAAAGAAGTATGTGTTAGCACTCGGAAAAATTGACAGACAAACAACAATAGAAAAAAACGAAGAACAATATATGGTCTGAAGCGGGATCGAACCCATACTCAGTGGCACCGCGCCTTGCCACGAGAAGCTGAACGCTTGGCACACTGCCACGCAGCCAACTAAAAAATTGGCTATTGTAGCAGTGTCTTACATGATGGCGTTCTCAATGACTATAGCATAGGGTAACGATCACAGACAGGAAATAAATTGTATATTTGTACTTTCCTATTAATGCAAGTATCTCTCAGTAGGGCTGAATACTTGTGTTGTGGACAAGCATTTATTGGACGAAACAGCACGAATAGTAGTTTCCAGTGGTTATATACTGGGTACAAATAATTTGTACAAACGTGAAGGTCCTGACTCGCACAGGCCTACCGAATATCTGCTCAAACAACGTAGGTTATACGCTGCTCAAACAACGTAGGTTACGCTGGCTTGGCCATGTACACCGTATGAAAGATGGCCGTGTACCAAAAGATATACTCAACGGACAACTGGCATATGGTAAAAGAACTAGGGGGCGCCCAAAACTTCGATTTGTAGATGTGTGTAAACGTGACATGAAGAATCTGAACATAAACCCTGCAGCATGGGAAGACATAGCTGCAGACCGCAATCTCTGGAAACACACTCTAAAGGTTAACCTCAAAGAAGAAGCAGACATATTCATAGAGAAAGAGAATACACGGCGAAAGAAAAGAAAGGGAAAAATAACATTTCTAGGGGCGCTGAAAAATCCATAGTCAACTATGACTGACGGAGGCTACTATACTGTAGAGTGTCTATTTTGTCTCTACTGTTATTTCCTTATTGGACAATAATTGTGATAGCTGTCCAATGATTTAGCAAGCTTTAATGGAAGCTTTGATCCGGAAATAGAACAATACCTCCACTTTCAATTGTGCTTGTAAAAGCACTGTGGAAAAAAATTGCCATATGTAAAAGCATTCATTTATAATCACTATGCTTAGGTGCAGTTAGTGATTTTTTGCTTTATTTTTTGTGGTGTGTTTAGTTATAACCATTATCTATTAAATGTAATATTTAAAACAAGAGTGAAAACAATGAACCTAAGTGTAACAACAATAGAAGTTAAAAAGAAACTTATAAAGCATGAAAATAGTATACATGTGGTTCTGGAAAAGAAGGAAAGTAAGCCAAAACTCTCAGCAAGTAAAACTAAAAGGCAGAAGAAAGAGAAAGTTTCAGACGAAAGAGAAAAGAGGAGGGGAGAGGGGCTACACTTGACATCACCACTTCTGACAAAGTTACAGTAAAACCAATTTTTAAATTATTATATAGTGTTTACAAATTAATTTATTGTTTTCATTTATTATTTAAAGCATTTAATTTATCATCATCAGTCCCATTATCTAGGCAGTAGTCTGTGACCATTTTGGTAACATCTTTACAATTTTCCTCCAACTTTTGCGATCAAGAGCTGTTTTCTGATATTGAATTATTAGCGGATCTTTGCACTCGGAACATGTCCATAGGTGCTCAGACCCCCTCCTCAGCAAGTCTCGAAGTGTCCAGCGACTGACGACTCCAGTTCTGTGTTGGTTGATTAGTCTTCTAACACACCCATTAAGTTTCTTGTTTCTGGCTGTGCTCATCTTAACTCCCATCTCTTTCATCCGAAGGAGTGACGTGGACTCATGGTTATCGAAGTCCTGTATCTTTCCCACTTCCAGGAGGGCATTGATGATTTCCACCCGATCCATTGGTTGACCATCCTCAACAATAGCGCAGCTAGCCAACCTGTCCGTTCTTTCATTTCCTCCTACTCCAGCATGTCCTGGGATGTAGACAAAGGTGACCTTACATATTTTTTATTTCTGCAATGACTCTACCCATTGCCTACGTACAGATACCACCTCCACTTTTCATATCATGCTCATCGAATCACTCAGTATACAGGTGTGGGTGTAGTCTTGTGACTCTAGCCAGATGAATGCCTTGGTCACTGCCATCACATCCATCATCATGCTACTCGTGGTCATAACGCATGCACCACTGTCTTCCTTGACTATTCTACCTGCTGAGCATGCTGTAAATGCCCATGCACTTCTTTGGTGTCGTATTACAGATCCGTCTGTATAGATGACTGCATCTTTCTCATCGGTGTTATCCCAGATACTGTTGACCTCCGCATTGACCACGACTGAGTTCTGTTCCCTACATTTCCTGTCAAGTGTGACAATACATGAGAATGTCCCCTTGAATGATGTAGGCACCGGTACCCACTCCTCGCCAACGATGGTATTGGTAAGCCCACAGACCTGTTTGATGACATCTTCTGCTCGTCCCACCCATGATTTGCCTCTTTTTAGCCTGACACCGTTCCCTGTTTCGAGCTCATGATGCAATGGATGCACTTTATGTGCACTAATCGTCAGGTATGCTTGTGCCCTCCAGATCTTGATCCTGTCATCCATGGTTGGAAAGTCGAGAAGATACCTCATTGCAACATGATGAGTGTCCCTTGTACATTCCGAGTTAATTCATTCTGTATTTTCTCCAGCTTGTCAATTTGCATCTTACTGACTGTAAGAACTTCCAGGGCATACTTGATTGGTGTAAGGACTAGTCCCTGGAACAGAAGGGTAAGCAGCCTCTGCTCGATGTTGGCAGCTGCCATGACCTTCAAGGCTGCTAATCCTTTGTGGGTACAAATAATAATACATAAATATTATTATATGGGGAACTTCCGAGGCGATAATAGGGAATAATAGAACAAAGAAGTATGTGTTAGCACTCGGAAAAATTGACAGACAAACAACAATAGAAAAAAACGAAGAACAATATATGGTCCGAAGTGGGATCGAACCCGTACTCAGTGGCACCGCGCCTTGCCACGAGAAGCCGAACGCTTGGCACACTACCACGCAGCCAACTAAAAAATTGGCTATTGCAGTAGTGTCTTACACGATGACGTTCTCAATGACTATAGCATAGGGTAACGATCACAGACCGGAAATAAATTGTATATTTGTACTTTCCTATTAATGCAAGTATCTCCCAGTAGGGCTGAATACTTGTGTTGTAGACAAACATTTATAGGACGAAACAGCACGAATAGTAGTTCCCAGTGATTATATACTGGGTACAAATAATAATACATAAATATTATTATATGGGGAACTTCCGAGGCGATAATAGGGAATAATAGAACAAAGAAGTATGTGTTAGCACTCGGAAAAATTGACAGACAAACAACAATAGAAAAAAACGAAGAACAATATATGGTCCGAAGTGGGATCGAACCCGTACTCAGTGGCACCGCGCCTTGCCACGAGAAGAAACTTGTTGGCTGCGTGGTAGTGTGCCAAGCGTTCGGCTTCTCGTGGCAAGGCGCGGTGCCACTGAGTACGGGTTCGATCCCACTTCGGACCATATATTGTTCTTCGTTTTTTTCTATTGTTGTTTGTCTGTCAATTTTTCCGAGTGCTAACACATACTTCTTTGTTCTATTATTCCTATTATCGCCTCGGAAGTTCCCCATATAATAATATTTATGTATTATTATTTGTACCCAGTATATAATCACTGGGAACTACTATTCGTGCTGTTTCGTCCTATAAATGTTTGTCTACAACACAAGTATTCAGCCCTACTGGGAGATACTTGCATTAATAGGAAAGTACAAATATACAATTTATTTCCGGTCTGTGATCGTTACCCTATGCTATAGTCATTGAGAACGTCATCGTGTAAGACACTACTGCAATAGCCAATTTTTTAGTTGGCTGCGTGGTAGTGTGCCAAGCGTTCGGCTTCTCGTGGCAAGGCGCGGTGCCACTGAGTACGGGTTCGATCCCACTTCGGACCATATATTGTTCTTCGTTTTTTTCTATTGTTGTTTGTCTGTCAATTTTTCCGAGTGCTAACACATACTTCTTTGTTCTATTATTCCCTGCTAATCCTTTACAGGATTTTGTTATCACATGGTCGACATGGTCTCGAAAACACAGGCTGCGATCAAACTTAACTCCGAGGTACGTCATCACCCTGTCCCTGGTCACCTCATCAGCTCCCAGTCGTACCACCTGTGTTTCTGTGTTAACGATATGATTGCTAAGTGATATATGATGTGTTCTGATATATGATGAAAGTTAATTCTGTCCATTATATGATATAGACTTTTCTGTCTGCCTTGTCCTTTTGCCTGATACTATACCATGTAAGATTGTCTAAGACCTGTTTAGATCTTGTAGCATGACAGTACCATTTTAATGTGTTTATTCTTTTACTGAATGTACTATCATAAAATCACAATTCAGAACTGGTACAATGGAATAGAGAAGATACAATGCATTGATGAAAAGTGAGAAATGCTAATAGAATCAATGCAACAAACATCAAAAGAGTTCGTACAACCAGTGATGACAAATTCAAGAAAGAAATGGATGACAGATGACATTTTGCAGCTAATGGATACAAAAAGAAGAAATAAAGAATATAAAGATGAGTATAAGAGATTAAATAAAGAAATTGTAATAAAATGCAATGAAGCAAAAGAAGCATGGCTAAAAGAGAGATGCAAAGAAATTGAAATGCAACAAAAAGGAGATGCTAAAGTTATATACAAACAAATTAAAGAATTAACCGGAAGAAAAACGCAATAAAAAAGCGGATGTTTAAGATCAAAGGAAGGAGAACTGTTGATTGAACAAGAAAGCATAAGGGAACGATGGACAGAATACATTAAAGATCTTTATAATGATGAATGGTTAGCGGGGTAGAGTTCTGCCCTACCAAGGAGGAGTATGACGTCTCCTTCCTCCGCTAGTCTTCGGGACACCCCTAGGCAAGGTGGAGCTCCCATTTAGCCCCCCTATCAGGGTTACGTGAAGCCATTGGAGCAGGTGGTGGATGGTGTTGTGGGAGCAGCCGACAAGTAGTGCCGGTTATGGTCCCCACACCGCGATGGCAGGCAGAGGATCTCATGTATAGAGACAATGGCTGCGATCTCCGACTCGTACAGTCACTGCCAAGGAGGGGGATGGCAAACTACCTTCTTAAATTGCCTGGAATAATCATGACAAATCACAACCTTATGTTTACAGCTAACGACGTTAATGGGGACTTCACAGCCACCTCGTCCGGTAGGGAGCGTCATGTGCTACAGGTGACACCCGATCGTTATCAAGCAACTGTATGCAAGATCAAAAATAAAAAGACACTAGCAATAGGAACTTGGAACATTAGATCAGCATTCCAGGTTGGAAAACTAGAAAACATCAGCCAAGAAATGAAGAGAATGAATTTGAACATCTTGGGACTATGTGAAATGAGATGGACAGGAGCAGGATTATTACAACGCGACAGTAGAAATGTAATTTACTCTGGGGGAAACCACAGATGAAAGAGGAGTAGGCATCATGTTAGATAGAGAAAGAAGCAAAACAGTGAAAGGATTTTGGCCAGTATCAGACAGAATTCTGCTAGTAAAATTGAGAGGCAGACCAATGGATATCAACATAATTCAAGTTTATGCACCAACAAGTAATAGTTAAGAAGACATTGACACTTTTTACGAGGAGCTAGAGGCGACCATGGAACAGTGTAAACCCCAAGAAATAACAATTATATTAGGAGATTTCAATGCAAAGGTAGGAACAGCTAAAGTGCAAAATGTGACTGGGGGGCATGGCCTTGGAGAGATGAATGACAGAGGGGATAGATTGATAGATTGGGCAAAGACACATGAAATGATTATACGTAACACCTGGTTCAAACAACACCCTAGGTGACTATAGACATGGCAAAGCCCAGACAAAAAAGTACACAATCAAATTGATTTTATACTGGTACAGAGAAGATTCAGGAATAGGCTAACATCGGTGAAAACAAGGCCAGGAGCAGATTGCAATAGTGACCATGTACCAGTAGTTGGAAAGATAAGAATAAAACTGCGGAAGGCACAGAAATCACCAAGAAATATAAAATTAGAACTAGATACGCTAAGAGTAGATAAATAGATGAGTGATAAGTACAGCAGGATAGTACAAAATAGATACAGTCGAACCTGGTCTTAGGACCACCTGTTTAAAGCGTTTCCCTGGTTATAGGACCGGGTCTACAATTTCCCCGAGTTTTTTATTATATGCTAACACTGATTAAGGCGCTCACCGTATGACGCGACCAGAGACCAGGCTAATTAACCGCCGCCAATGTTATTTATCCCGTTTACGACACGCGGGTAATCCGACGGTGTCTACAGGTGTCCAAGTTTTCCCGTATTTAGTGAGTCCCAGATTACAGTGGGACGTGTTACGTTTATCAGTCAATACTGGTGTGAGAAACACGGCAGACACAGATCTATGATTCGTGAAGTGACATCACTTCGCGGTTCCGTCTAGACCAGAGTAGACCATTGCGTGGCCCGTATAAATTACAGGAATTAACTAAAGAATTAGTCATTGCCCGCTTAGAGTGTATTCACGTACATGTACAGTATCTCAGTGAATTATTTTTGTGGATTTTAAAAGTGTTACACACAATATAGGAAATGGCCAGTGTCAAAAGCGCACCTATTCAATAACAAACGGGAGATCTGACATACTAGACGTTATCATGGACTTGAGAGAAAAATTGAACTTATCGTTTATTTCATCTGTCAAACAACAGACTACCATATTGGATTTTTTTTCAAGTCAAAAGTGATACATGTACAGTATAAGTGGAATCTGTGTATGTGTGTTTTATTTTTGTGTTTAACTATCGTGTTTTATGAAAAGTGTCCAACCAGTGGCTATTGTAGACCGACATGTGCACTATGTTCTACTCATGGATTACGCTGATTTGCAGGTTAGTTTTCATAGTGCTTAGGATAAAATTTTTTTTATCGCTCTATTTATTATGTGAAACCTGTGAGGCAGGACCACCTGTCCTATGGGACCAGTTTTTGAAAGTCCCGTGAATGGTCGCCTTAGACAGGTTCGACTGTATAATGCTATAACAATCGATTCAACAAACATCAAAAGAAGTAATACCAGTGACTAAAAGAATCAACAAAAAGAAATGGATGACAAAAGAAATATTACAACTAATGGACAAAAGAAGAAAACATAAGAAAGAAGAACGGACATACAAAATATTGCACAAAGAGATCCAAAACAAGTGCAGTGAAGCAAAGGAAGGATGGTTAAAACAGAAATGTGAAGAAATGGAAAAACAACAAAAGAAAGACTGAAAATGTATGCACAATCAGTTAAATGAATTAACAGGAAGAAAAGAAGTCAAAGTTTCAGGATGTGTGAAATCAAAGGAAGGAAATATAATAATGGGACAGGAGAAGACAATGGAAAGATGGACAGAATATGTCAGTCAACTCTACGATGATGAAAGACCAGAATTAAACAACTCAAATGAAGACACATGACCACCAATAATGCACAGTGAAGTGGAGGACACAATTCAACACATGAAAAAAGGCAAAGCTCCAGGTCCCGACAATATAACAATTGAAGAGATAAATGCATTAGGAGAGCTGGGAGTACAAGTCATAACAAAATTACTCAATGACATATATAACACTGGACACATACCCAAAGATCTACTAAAATCTATCTTTGTAGCTATACCGAAGAAGCCAGGAGCCACTGATTGTGAAGACCATCGCACTATTAGTCTCATGAGCCATATGACTAAAATATTACTAAGAATAATCATGAGACGTGTAAGGAACAAAATAAAACCTGAAATAAGTGAGGAACAATGTGGATTTGTGGAAGGAAAGGGCACCAATAATGCAATATACATCTTAAGAACATTGATAGAAAGATCTATAGAGGTAAAGAAAGATCTATATATGTGCTTTATCATCATCATCATCATCATTGAGTGCCTTCTCCGCAACAAAGGTCGGCTACCATGGATCGCCATTCTACTCTGTTTCTGGCTTTGATGGTGCAGGCTGTCATAGATTGACTTGTCCATCTTTTGATGTTACTCATCCATGTTAGTCTCTGCCACTTTTACCTTGTATTTTCCCTTCCAATATTATTTTTAGTAGGCTGTTGTGTCTTTTAACATGTGCTTCATAGACTACACGAAAGCATTTGACAAAGTAAAGCATGTGGAAATAATCAATATGATGGAGAAATTAAACATTGATGGCAAGGATCTGCGAATCATAAAAAACATGTGCTGGCAACAAACAGCAGCTATAAGAATTAACAACCAAACAGGACAATTCCAATATATAAAACAAGGAGTCAGACAAGGCTGTGTTCTGTCACCGGATTTGTTTTCACTTTACAGCGAATATATTATGAGATCAATAGTAGACAAAAAAGGAATTGAAATCAACGGTCACAACATAAATAATTTGCGATATGCGGAAAACACAGTCTTAATAGCAGAGACAGAGAATGAACTACAAGAAATGATAGACATAATAGTAAAAGAAAGCAACAAGAAAGGTCTCAGTCTGAATAGTAAGAAAACAGAAGTAATGGTTATATTGAAGAAACAATCACCACCACGTAACAACAAAGGAAAATCACTAATTCAGACAATTCGAGCAGCACAAGAACGACAAATGATATAAACCACGACACCTTTTAGGTATCAGTGAAAGAGAAAAGAAGAAGAAGAAGAAGAATCACCACCATCATGCAGCATAAAAATAAACGAGACAAATCTGAAACAAGTGCATCGTTTCAAATACTTGGGCACAATAATAACATCAGATGGGAGATGCACCACAGAAATAAAAAGCAGAATAGCTCAAGCCAAAATAGCATTTCAGAAAATGAAAAATATCTTATGCAACAAATATATGTTAATAAAAATGAGAAAGAGAGTTCATCGGTGCTATATAGAACCAATTCTGACCTATGGAAGCGAATCATGGACAGTAGACAAACAAATGAAAAGACGACAAGAGGCCACAGAGATGGGAATTCTCAGAAGAATGTTGAAAGTTCCCTGGACAGCTAAAAAGACCAATGAGGAAATTCTCAAAAAGGCCAATGCAAAAAGGGAGCTCTTAAAAAACATCAGAAAGAAACAATCAACATTTTTCGGGCACATCATGAGAAGAGGAAGGTTGGAATACTTGGTTACAAATGGTAAAATAAAAGGAAAGAGAGATCGCGGACAACAAAGAGAGAAAATACTTGATAGCTTGGTGTCATGGCATGGAAAACAGTCAACAACAGAACTGATACGATGCACTGTAGATAGAAGATTGTGGAGGGACATGATCACCCACGCCAACCGGTATGGCACATGATGATAATGATGAACAAACAGAAGTAAATATTAAGGATAATCGAGAAGGACCAGAAATACTCAGAGAAGAAGTGGAAGACGCCTTGCGCAATAGGAAAGCAGGAAAAGCTCCTGGACCAGATAATATAACTAAAGAAGAGATTGAAGCCATGGGTGATTTTGGAATAGAAATAATAACAAAAATATTGAATCATATCTACAACAGCGGATATATACCAGACGACCTACTCAAATCAATATTCATAGCCCTACCAATGAAATCTGGTGCAATTGAATGCAATGATCATCGCACAATAGGCCATATGAGACACATGACAAAGATATTACTAAGAATAATCATGCGAAGAGTGCGAAACAAAATCAGTCCAGAAATTAGCGATGAACAGTGTGGTTTTGTTGGAAGTAAAGGAACAAGCAATGCCATATATATCATAAGATTTTTAGTAGAAAGAGCCATAGAGGTGAAAACAGATCTATACCTATGCTTCATAGATTATACCAAAGCATTTGGCAAAGTAAAGCACCAAGAAATAATCAAAATTTTAGAAAGCATAAACGTAGACAGCAAAGATCTAAGAATAATAAAGAACATGTACTGACAACGAATAGCAGTCGTAAGAACTGGAAACCAATTGGGAATGTTTCAAGAAATAAAACAGGGTGTTAGACAAGGTTGTGTGCTGTCACCAGATTGTTTAATATTTATAGTGAGATTATTTTAAGATCCATAAGGGGCATGCCTGGAATAACAATTGGAGGTCATAATATAAATAATCTAAGGTATGCTGATGATACAGTCTTAATCGCTAAGAGTGAAAATGAGTTACAAGAAATGTTGGACATTATAGTGAAAGAAAGCAAAAATAAAGGACTCAGCCTTAATAGCAAAAAGACAGAAGTAATGGTAACAACAAAGAAAAAGACATCACCTCAGTGCAGAATAAAGACAAGTGGAACAATATTAAAACAGGCAAATGAATTTAAATATTTGGGAACTTTGTTAACCTCTGATGGAAGATGTACAAAAGAGGTGAGATGCAGAATGGCTCAGGCAAAAGCAGCTTTCCAAAAAATGAGGAAGATACTATGCAATCCATTTTTGACAATAGAAACAAGAAAAAGAGTTCTTAAATGTTATGTAAAGCCAGTCTTAACATATGGATGTGAATCATGGACAATAGGACAACAAACAAGAAAATCACTGGAGTCTGTAGAAATGTGGTTTTACAGAAGAATGTTGAGAATACCATGGACAGCTAAGAAGAGTAATGAAAATGTTCTGAATGAGGTCAAAGCAAAAAGATAGCTAATTTCCAATATTAGGAAGAAACAATAATCATTTTTTGGCCATGTCATGAGAAGAGAACAACTGGAATATATTGTAACAACTGGAAAAATTGAGGGACGAAGAGATAGAGGGAAGCAAAGAGAGAAAATACCAGACAGCTTAAGAGAATGGCTTGGCAGAAGGTCAACAACAAAAATGATAAAGAACTGTCGAGATCGAAGGTTGTGGAGAGACATGATCACCTACGCCAGAAGACCCGGTACTTAATGATGATGATGAATGTACTATCAACCCTTACGCATGCGTGTGAAAGCTGGAAAACAACAAGAGATATAGAAACAAAGTTGAACGCATTCGAAAATAAATATCTAAGGAAAATACTTGGTATAGCGTGGAAGAAATTCAAAACAAACGAGGAAATTAGAGAAATCGCCAATCAACCACTAATATCTTCAGTAATAAATAAAAGATGATGGTCATATGTTGGACATGTGATGAGAAGAGATAACCGAATAGCAAATCAAGCCCTCATGTGGGAAACAACAGGTAAGAGAAAAAGAGGAAGACCCAGAGAGACACTGAGAAGAACATTGGTGAAAGAAGCATCAGCAGCAGGAATCGGCTCCCTCAATGAGATAGAGCTGCTTGCACAGAACAGAGACAAATGGCGATATTTAATAAAATATCTTTGAAAGAATTGAAAACTGCTAGGACAAAAATTCAGATAAGAGAAGGAGTATCTTGGTCTATGCCATATGGGCCAGCCACGGCTTGAAAGGTCAATAGATAGATAGATTCTTTTACTGTAGTTATTTTGTGTAGTCTTTTTTCGGTAGTTGTGTGTTTCAAGTATCACAGTGTAGCTTTGATCTTTTGCAGAGAGGTTAAACAGTATTGTAGTTGTCTCGGTCTTATTAATTTGCATATCCCACAACTTTATCCATTTGTTCAGGTGTTGATTGATCTATATTTGAAATGAACTATATATATATATATATATGGCCCTTTTCGTCTTGTCAGACGGTCTAGTGGAGGCTATTGCGTATTTTTTGAGGTATTGTTTTTGCTGAACAGCTTCTCTCGTGGCTAATTCTACCAATGTTTGACAAACACACGCGGTCACATAATGAACAGGTCAGGCTCGCTGATCCACAGGGTTTACCATCCTTTTTCATGAGTCTCTTCTCTTCAAAGTCCTGTCTTAGCACAGTCTCAAATGTTGTTATACCGTTCCTTATGCATGCTCTCCATGATGTGCGATCACTTGCCAGATGTTGCCAGTCGTTTTCACAGATGGAGAAGTCTTTCAGAGATGATTTGCAGATATCTCTATATCGTAGTTTAGGTCTGCCGATTTGTCTTTTTCCGTGTTTTAGCTCACCATATAGTATTTGCCTAGGAATGCGTTTTTCTTCCATCCGTTGGACATGCCCAGCCATCTTAGCCTTCGACTTCTGAGCATCAACATGATTGTTAAGGTCTTAGCACGTTGCAGGACAGTTAAGTTGGTTATTTTATATACTTATAATATATAGAAAAATATATACTATATATATTTTATATATATATATAATCACTCATTTCAGAGTTCCACATTTAAGTTTTTTCACAATACTACAACGGTTTTTAATAACAACTGAAAAATGATGACCAATAACCCTAGGGGCATTGTAGCAAAAATTTTAATAAATGGACAAGAACTGGAAACAGTTGACAAATTACTTAGGATCAACTGACAGTGATGAAGACTCAAAACCTGAAATATCAGCTACAATAGCACAAACTATAGCAGTCCTTACAAGATTAAAACCTTTTTGGAAAGATAAGAATGTTACTTTTGGCCCTGAGATCAGGCTTATGTGCACCCTTGTTATATTTTTTTCTATATGCTTTCAAAACATGGACCCTTACAGCAGAGCTGCAGATGAAAATACAAACTATGGAGATGAAATGGTATTGTTAGGTTTTGGACATCTCTTACTTAGATCATATCATGAATTTAAAAAGTTCACAAAAGGATGCAAAAGCTGTTGGATAAGCTGATTATCTTTTGACTATGTCAAGAAATGGGAGCTGTGGTAGCTCAGTGGTTAGTGAACTGGACTACAAAAGACAAGAGGTAGGATTCAATCCCAACCGACGGCTTCCGGTTCACCCAGCCTTTAATGGGTACCAGATTTTTTTTTCTGTGAAAGTAAAGCGGCACGGGCGTAATACCGGCCATATTACCCCAAAATTTATGGTCACTAACACCATATTACCAATATGCCACTCGGCGTGACGGGGGTACTTTACTTTACTTATGTCAAGAAATGCAAAATGAAATGGTCTGGCTATATACATATCCTATCTTGATATCTGGTCTAGCAAAGACCATTTTGCAAGTAACTGTGAAAGGAGGATGGAGAGGAAGACAGAGAATGAGATGGGAAGATAACATCAAAGCATGGACAGGCCTCAACTTCGCAGAATGACTAAAGATTGAGAAGGATGATGAAATCTGTCATTAGTTATTATTGGTTATGGAAGGCCTCGGTATCACTGCAAACGAATTAAAATCCATAATTGCTCAACCGCCCGTGCCAGTGGAATCATCCAAATTACTAACACATCTCCCAAACAGAGAAAGGTAACTGTAGTCCCTATCGTAGCAGTCTCAGCACACGCCAAAAGACATAAGGTGAAACCGCGCAGAAAGTGACCATTCTACAAGCTTGTTCAAATCTATTCACAAGTCATTAAATTCGTTATTGTGATGGCTTCCACTAACAGCAAGAAACACAAGCGCATATCACTTGCAATGAAAGTGATGTTGATAGAGAAACAAGTAAGTCAAAATCAAAAGCCGAAATATGTGATATATAGTATTTCCTCAAGCACACTACATACAATTCTGAAGTACAAACAACATTACATTGGCGTTTATAATATAAGCGATGGTTTTGGACAGAAAATAAAGAAAATTAAGACCCCTGCTTACCAAGATGTTGGACTGAACTTTGCATACATGGTTCCAACAAGCTAGGAACAAGAGTACCATGACTATTCTTACATCTATTCTTATTTGAAAGGGAAAAGAGCTGGCTGAGAGTCATATCAACTTCTACCTAATTGGTTATTGGTTATGGAAGGCCTCCACTGCAAATGAATTAAAATCCATAATTGCTCAACCGCCCGTGCCAGTGGAATCATCCGAATTACTAACTCATCTCCCAAACAAAGAAAGGTAACTGTAGTCCCATTGTTGCAGTCTCAGCACACGCCAAAAGACATAAGGCGAAACCGCGCAGAAAGTGAACACAGCCAACTGTTCCCTGTCGTATGATATCATCATTCATCGTAAACAAGCGAGATATCGAAACAGGATCAAAACGGATGAGACACACAGCTCACGGTGTGCACAGAGCACTTAACTCAGTAGCTCCTGCAACAAGCCTGACTTGGAATATGAGGAAACTGCAAGAAGGAACACTTTTCAGACATTGCCTTCAATGGTTCCCGCCGCCTATCCACCATATACCATGGAAGTTCGCGTCCTCCTGAAAACGATGATCGTCGTAGCACTCGATGATGTTAGGCCATCGTTGATGACTCCAATTCCAAACACATAGACACACAGTGGTATAAGTTATCATTTCCAATCCAACAGAAGCCACCTGACCTGTAGTTAGTAAAACCACAGAGAGAATATGATTTTGTGACCTTCACTGATTCACTCTTGGATGTGAATGTGTAGTTTACACAAGAGGAGAAGTTTTCAACTACATTGATCCCATTTAAGGCAATTCTGGGATAGCAAGGCAAGTCTCCTTTATAGCAGCAGAACTTGATGTTCTCTACTCCCTTCTTGTAGCTGCTGCCACACAATTCTGATGTCTCATTAACTTGGACATCATTCAAGATCAATGTCAGATTAACATTCCATAGATCTGGCTCTGCTGATGAAGTGCTTGGTGCAACAGTTGTATCAATCATACAGGAGGCTCCTGGTTTGTGGTCATTAATATCACAGACGGCATATGATGTTATATTCAGTATTTCTTTCTGGGGTGTAAATATGTGGCACACACATGGAGAGTGGTTTGTGGTCACAATAATCCCATTAAAGGCAATTCTAGGGTAGCATGGCATAGCTGTTTCAGAACAGCACAATCCTATGATGTTTTCTGTGTTCTCTATAAAGCTGCTGCTGCTACACAATCCTGACCAATTATAGGTGTGGACATTATTCACTTGCAATAACAAAACTGCTTTGTTTACATCATAAACCTCTGGAAGAGGGATCATTTATGGGACTAATAGTACAATTTATTCTTCCATCGGGGATATCTTCCTTGAGTCCCCCCCCAAAAAAAATCTTTGGTTAAAAAGCACATATGCTTTTGAGTTAAACACAAAATGAGCCCACTTCATAGATTCAAAATGATCCTTGCCAATGCCATCCGTTTGCACAAGTTAGGTCCTTAGCTACCAAGGTCACAAATGAAGCCATCGAATTAAAGACTTTATCTACAGCGAAGGCTAACGAACTGTGAACAAACATTTATATTCAAACCCTTGAATACATTTTCAAAAATCTGCCAACTCGCTGCAATAACAGATATTGTGGAATTCAAAGTAAACATTGCTTAGTCCATGGCTCGAATATAAATAAGCTGCCATTTTGGTGCGTCCCATGACGTCAGTTCCATAATTTATGAGTATTCCAACTAATCTCAGAGTTATGAGATGAGTGTATAAAATAAACATAAGATCATATCAAGCAGCTAAACTTGTAGATTGATGAGACAAACAATGATGTTTGGGCAAAAACTTTCATCAGGTACAAAATAACAGATATTAATTAAAAAAAAAAAATATGAAAGTCCTTATGAGAGAACGAAAAAAATAGTTTAGCATTTTAATACACTTTGAAATTAACCACTGTCTTTTAAAATTACTAAACTAATATTTCCATTAAAAATAACGTCAAGAATTCAATGAATTGTAACCATTTATGAAAAATCAAGTGAACTCAAGATTTATTTATTATTAATAATATTAATACTAAATATGTGAACTAACTACTCAGTTTCTGAGTTGCTGCTGTTTAAGGTTTTGCTGCTTCGTTATTAATTATTTGTTTTTGTTATGAAAATAGGTCAATGATTTGAGAAAATAGCTAGCTCATTGTTAATTCAGATCATAAATTAAACTGTTTTTAATAGTTTTTCCTGAATGAAACCACATAGTTATGTTACTATTTATGTCGCCAAAAAATCCCCCATAAAAGAGTGAAAATAAAAATGCAAAAGCATTGAGCCTTATTTGAAATATATATTCTGAGCACTATTGGAATTTTTTATTTTCACTTTGAATAAGTCTCCTTTTCTTCAAAGTGAGAAATTTGAATGTGACACTAGAATACTATGTTTGGTGTTACATGGATGATAAATAGACTATATCTTTGAAAAATAATGTCACATCATAAATTACTTCTTAACCCAACCACCCCATTTCCTGAAATGCTTCATGTGGTTATGTTACTATTTATATGTCAAATGAAAGACCAGAAAATGCCCTACAGTAATTTTTTTCTAATTCTGTGAAAGACATATTTAATAAGCAGGAAAGAGAGGTGTTAGAATTCAAATTTATTTAACAACAGACTTCTTCAGAGCAATGATTCTCATTCAGAA
This sequence comes from Megaustenia siamemsis, assembly GCA_032433765.1. Lineage (NCBI taxonomy): Eukaryota > Metazoa > Mollusca > Gastropoda > Stylommatophora > Ariophantidae > Megaustenia > Megaustenia siamemsis. The sequence goes on along the minus strand of JAVIAB010000025.1, from coordinate 25,987,680 downwards.
TAGGATGTGTCTAACATATTGATTACTGCTTTTGGCTAAATAAACCACAAACTATCCTTCCAATATTCATCTTTTCACATAGACATAGACCTGGTCCTCAAATTTTGTTCAGTAATTTTTCTCTACCTTTGAGAGGGCATATTTTATGCCTTAACATTGCATTATTTGAAGGTTTTATTTTCAGCTGCTACTTGTCCTTTGACTTTTGCCCAAACTAAGTTCTATAAGATTGAAGTGTGAATGGTTAGGTCTTTGTCTCAAACATCTATGACCAGGTCTTGTATTAACTTGTTTATACGAAATATCTTTGTCCATTGTGTCTGTTTACAATGGAAAGAAATTCTGGTTTCAGGTATGTGTTAAATTGTGGTCCTACATCAGCCACATCTTTATTTCATCCTAGTAGTCGATGATGTTGGGATTTTATCTTCTTGTGCAACTACATTGTGATATAATGCAATCTAATGTTGAAAGAACAGTTTGGACTCATGGTTGTCCAAATCCTGTGTCCTTCCCACTTCATTTCATGGTGGGCATTGATGATGTCTGCCCGATCCACTGGTTGACCGTCCTCAACAATAGTGCAGCTAGCCAACCTGTCCGCTCTTTCATTTCCCCGTACTCCCGCATGTCTTGGGATGTAGACAAAGGTGACCTTACATATTTTTTACTTCTGCAAAGACTCTACACATTGCATACGTACAGAGCCCACCTCCACTTTTCTTATCATGCTCATAGAATCACTCAGTATACAGGAGTGGTGTTGTCTTGTGACTCTAACCAGATGAATGCCTTGGTCACTGCCATCACCTCCATCGTCATGCTACTTGTGGTCATAATGAATGCACCACTGTCTTCCTTGACTATTCTGCCTGCTGAGTGTGCTAACAGACTTACATTTGGCATTGACTTGCTAGCTATGTGATTATTTAAAGAGAACCATGTCACCATTGCCTTTGGTGGACTGACAATTGTTCCTGCTTCCCCAAACAGGTTCTGGACCGTGTGACTGAGTGAGTGCATGTGAGTCTAGACCATCCACAGCCTACCCACTTTCAGCGACAAAATCAACAATCATGACTAGGAGTATTCAGATGAAGCCTAAACGACAACATTGAAAATGGAAAACAAGAAACAGCAAATGTACCGGAATGTGCAAGAAACGGCCAAAGTGTGAGAGGCTAGGCCTAAAGTATGTGTTCATTATGGTTAGGGTTATGGAAGGCCCCGGTATCACTGCAAACGAATTAAAACCCATAATTGCTCAACTGCCTGTGCCAGTGGAATCATCAGAATTAATATCTCACCTCCTAAACAAAGAAAGGTAGATGCAGTCCTCATCATAGCAGTCTCAGCACGTGCCAAAAGACAAGGCAAAAACCACACAGAAAGTGAACACAGCCATCTGTTCTCCGTCATACGATATCATCATTCATCATAAGCAATCAAAATGTTGAAACACAATCAAAATGGATGAAACGCACAGCTTATCACATACTGGAACGGTGCATCCATAAATCAACAACGTCTTATCCTTGATAAGCTACTGTGCAGCGCCGATATAAATGATGTTGCAAGAAACACTTCTTGGGAATAGGACAGTTTAGTGTCCCTGGATTTCATTGTTTCTACAATAGAAGACACCCTGGACAGGCCATCCTTGTGTGAAACAACATGTGGCAGCTGAGTTTGATATGTCTGTGTAGGACAGTGAAGATTTGCAGGTACATGTGGTTAGGGACAGACCCCATTTTCTTTTGTGGTTGTAAATGTGTATGCCTGTAATGGGAAGGTGTATACACAACATTGACAGAATCTCTTCGTGTTTGAGAATATCATTTTCTGCTGAGACTTTAATGCTGGAGGCAACCAGTGGGGTAACGTCATAACCAACAAGCAGGGAGAAGTCTTAAAGAATGCACTGGCGTCAGCCGATTTAGTGAGTTTGAATAATGGAAGGGCAACCAGAATGGCCACTTGAATAGGGAACTCTGATAGTGTCATAGACCTGGCACTGGTGTCTTTAACCATTGCACCCTTTTCCAGCAGGAGTGTACTGGGATTCCACAGAAGTGATCACTTGGGATGTGTTATCCCAATTGAGCAAAGGCAAGCACCACACATTTCACTATGAGAACACAGACCAGGACGTCATTAGCAAAATCAGACATAGGAAACAGGGCACTCCTCAAATGAGGCAGGAGAGATGGATGCAGGCTCTAGTGGAACATAGAACTCGAAGAAGATTGGCGGAACAAGAGACAAACTGCCAAGACATGGCAGAAAGCCAGATATAATGGAAGAACACAACCTGAGCTCTTGAAGTGTCTGAAAGAAGAGGTCGACCATAAAATGATGCACTTTTAAACTATATGCTGAACAGGCTAAGGATGCCAAATGGGATGATTTCTGTAAAAAAGTGTGCTCAGAAAAATCGCAAGCCACATTCTGGCGCCTTCATCAGAGCATGAATGGCATAACATGACACAGAGGCATATCAGACTTCCAGAGCACAGCCCAGATATGGTAAAAATCTGATGAGAGCAATGGGAAGGCCCTGCTTGCCTGCTACATTGAGCAGACTGACCAAAGAAATGACGCTGTAAGAATGATGATACGAGGGTCCCTTTCAGAATTGTGTGAGGATGTAGTGCTGGGAGAAGATCTCACAATCACAACCGATACCATTCTCACAACACTTAAAAGGTCACACAACACTGCTCCTGGTCCAGATGGTGTTCGGTATGAAAACATAGGTGATTTAGCCAATGATGACAACGGCCAGTCGCAAAAGGTGGCCAAAAAATGCCAGTATTCAGAGTGGCCAGATTAAGGAGGAGTGGCTACACAGCTACTTACTACCACTACCGAAGCCAAACAAGGACCATTCTCAGATCAGTGCCTTCATCAGAATGAGGATACGGGGGTCACTCCCAGAATTTTGTGAGAATGCAGTGCTGGGAGAAGATCTGATGATCACAACAGATGAAATTTGCACAACATTGCTCCTGGTCCAGATGGTGTTCGGTACGATGACAGGCGATTTAGATGACGACTTGAAAAAACTGGCCAAAGAGTTTAATGCCAGCAATCAGAGTAGCCAGGAGAAGTGGCTACACAGCTACTTACTTATTCTCAGATCAGAGCGTACAGAATCATCGTGATGCAGAAAACTGCAGAACATTTCTACCCACACTTGGAGATTATAGATATAACAAAGAGACATGGCTCAATGAAGCAGTCTTTGAAGGCTTCCACAGATGAGAGGAGACATGTGCTGAAAATAGATATAGCAATAGATCTGGAGGCTGCATACAATAGAGTACCATTTGACTAGGGCTGCCACAAGGCTCACCAATGTCACCTGCTCTATTTAATGTGTACAAAGTAACGATCACGGAACAGCTGGTTGGGAGGGGAAGAACTATGACTTTTGCTGATGACATTCTGGTATATCGATAGGGAAGAGACAGATGGGAAATCGCCTCCACACTGCAAAATGAACTCTTAACAATCAAATCGTTAACATGGAAACACTGGTAGTATGAATGGCAGCTGATGAGGTGATCAGGGTGATGACGTACCTCGGAGTTAAGTTTGATTGCAGCCTGTGTTTTCAGGACTATGTCAACCATGTAATAACAAAATCTCACAAAGAATTAACCGCCTTGAAGGTCATGGTAGCTGCCAACATCGAGCAGAACTACTTAACCTTCTGTTCCAGGGACTAGTCCTCGCACAAATCGAGTATGCCCTAGCAATTCTTACTGTCAGTATGATGCAAATTGACAGGCTGGAGAAAATACAGAATGAAGCTATGCGCATTAACTCGGGATTTACGAGGGACACTCAGCATGTTGCAATGAGGTATCTTCTTGACTTTTCAACCATGGATGGCAGGAGTAAGATCTGGAGGGCATGAGCATGCATGAAGATAAGTGCAGATGAAGAGCATCCATTGCACCACAAGCTCAACACAGGGAATAGTGTCAGGCTAAAAAAAAAGGGGCAAATCATGGGTGGGCCGAGCAGAAGATGTCATCAAACAGGTCTGTGGGCTTACCAATATCAACGATGGTGAGGGGTGGATACCGGTGCTTACATCATTCAGAGGGACATTCTTGTGTATTGTCACACTTGGCAGGAAATATAGGGAATAGAACTCAGTCATGGTGAATGTGGAGGTCAACAATCTCATCTGGGATAACACACCGAAGAGAAAGATGCAGTCATCTATACAGACGGATACGTAATACAACACCAAAGGAATGTATGGGCATTTACAGCATGCTCTGCAGGCAGAATAGTCAAAGAAGGCAGTGGTGCATATGTTATAACCACGAATAGCATTATGATGGAGGTGATGGCAGTGACCAGGCCATTCATCTGGCTTGAGTCACAAAACTATGTCCACCCCTGAATAGTAAGTGATTTGATGAGCATGATAAAAAACGTGGAGGCTGGCTCTGTAGTACATAGGCAATGGGTAGAGTCATTGCAGAAGTTAAAAATATGTAAGGTCACCTTTGTCTATGTCCCTGGACATGCAGGAGTACAAGGAAATGAAAGCATGGACAGGTTGGCTAGCTGTGCTGTCCTAGAAGGCGGTCAACCAATAGATCGGGCAGACATCATCAATGCCCTCCGAGATATGGGAAGGGCACAGGACATCGACAACCATGAGTCCACATCTCACCTTTGGATGAAAGAGATGGAAGTTAAGATGGGCACAGCCAGAAACAAGAAACTTAGTGGGCATATCAGAAGACTTATCAACCAACACAAAACTGGAGTCGTCAGTGTCAAACTGGACACTGCGGGACTTGCTAAGAAGGGAATCTGTGCACCTATAGACATGTACAGAGTGCAATGATGATGACCCACAAATAACTCAATAACCATCCAGTTTCAACTCTTGCAGTACAAAACTGGAGGAAGCTTTTTCATCCTTTGGTCCTTCCCTTTAAAGGTTTTACACTTAATTAAACAGTCTTCTTTTTAAACTTTGTTAATGTCTGTCAGGTCAATTTTAAACACATTTGTATATATTTTATGACTAATGATAGTATTCTGAAAGAGGATAAAGCAAACAGAGAGCTAATTTCCAATATTAGTAATAAACAATCATAATTTTTTGGGCATGTAATGAGAAGGGAAGAGCTGGAATATATTGTGACAACTGGGAAATTTGAGGGATGAACAGCTAGAGGAAAGCAAAGAGTAAAGATACCAGACAATTTAAGAGAATGGCTTGGCAGAAGATTGAGATCAAAAGTTGTGGAGAGACATGATCACCTACACCAGCAGGCATGGTACTTGATGATGATGATATATTTTATGCATATACTGTCGCTGACCTAAAATTATTGCGACATACTGATGGGAAGAAAATGTAAAGAGATGAATAAATTATAGATTCAAAATTATGTTTAATTTCTACACCAATTCAATACTTACACCACACTATAACTTTCTTATATTTCATACATCTTGATCTTTATATATTTTTTATTTTTATTATTCATCCGTTTCATATATTAATTGTATATTTGAAAGAACTGTGTCCTCTTAAATGTTCCCCTTAATAAAGGTTTCATCAACACACAACCAAGATTCAATAATTAGTTCCTGTGTTAAGCATTTATTATACTTCATACTAAAAACCAGTATTAGATTAATCATTATAATTTTACCAAATACAAAACTTTTCCCGGTTACTCACCTTTTAATGCTGGATTAGAAGTACAAATAGCAGACATCATGAAAGTTGCTTTGACACGAAGCTTCTCACAGCTACATAATAACTTCACAAGAATAGAAAGTCCATCGTAAGCTATGAATTGCTGAAGAGCTTCTGCACTGCTCCTAACCAAGCCTGAAAAATTACAAAATGACACATGGAATCCACTGATATTTATTTCTCTAAAAGTTAAATTTTAACAATAAGTGAACTACACAAGTATATGTGAAAACTTTAAAATGTGAGAGAAACTTAGAAGATGGGTGTAGGATATCATAGACGAGTTGGAACTGACTGCTGCAGGCAGTGGACATCTTGAGCAGGACAAAGAAAATTCCAGAGTAGCTGTCATGGAAGCCAAGTTTCAATAGGGACAAACTAGATGATGATATAGGTGTATATGTGAAAACATTAAAATGTAATCATTAATAATTATGTAGAGCTTAAAAATGTCATTTCTGATTATTTTATACTCATTTATTTTATACAGAGATTCAAATCTTTATGTTTATCTGCCTGTGCGGCGAGGGACCCCTGTGTACACGGCTGCCAGGAAAAAATGGATTAGCACACAAAATTCAGTTCCTAGTCTTTAGGGACATCGTCAGAGTTGAAAGCTGACGAATGCAACAACAACAAATCATCTTTATGTCACACTGTGGTTAGGTGAAAAAAAAATGAAAAAAGAACAAAATCTGTGAACTTTCTGTTTCTTGCCTTATTGGTGACATTCATAATGTGTTCAGTTTCTCACAATTTTTTTATTCTGGCCACTTTATTTAAAACAGTCTCAGGATATTGTCTTTTAAAGGGGGAAAGGCATACACATGCAAGCTGTTGTAACAATAGACAGAACACACAAATATCAATAAACAGATAAAAGTTTAAGACTACCTAACAATTTTATTCTAATATATCTGAAACAAAAAGAAAGGAATTATTACAAAGTGAAAGAGAATGCATTGGAATGTGCCGCTAGCTACAATAGGTCTCGATTTGTGAAACAGGATAAAAGAATTTGCAAGCAAAGGGAGAGATGATTGAGCCAGTGGGTCTGCACACACTTCTCCCAGCAGTCCTGCCATTGTTAGAAGATTTTTAGAAGGCCTCTTTAGGAATGGAGTATAGTTGGGCAAATGTACTCGTACATAGTGTCTTCTTGTGTCTCAAAATGGGTGCCTTTCAGCTGTATTTTCAACTTGAGGAACAACAAAAGAGTGGACAGGTTGGCTAGCTGCGCTGTCATTGAAGACGGTCAACCAATGGATTGAGCTGACATCATCAATGCCTTCTGAGATGTGGAAAGGGCACAGGACTTTGACAATTATGAGGCCACGTCACTCCTTAAGATGAAAGAAATTGGAGTTAAGAACAGTACAGCCAGAAACAAGAAACTTTGTGGGCATATAAGAAGACTTATCAACCAACACAGAACTATAGTTGTCAGTCGCTGGACACTGGGACTTGCTGAGGAGGGGATCTGAGCACCCATGGACATGTTTGGAGTGCAATAATCATGACCCGCAAAAAACTCAATAACTCGATTTTGTGTTTGGTCAAGAAAGTCTGAATCAGATGCAAAGAATGGATGTGTACATTGGCAGCTTCACCATGATAACAGCGTGTATCAGCTTCTGTACTGAGGTTGAAAGGCTCGCCTAATACAGGGACAAATGGTGAGATATAAATTTGGTCTTGTGCTAAGAATGATGTTTAATAGTAAAACTGTGAGAAATGGAGCCTGCAATTCTCATCTATTTGCTTTCTTTGGCTCAAAAGGACAATAGATAGATAGAATATTATGAGATTATTCGTGCCCCTATAGAGAAGTAACAGATTCATCAAATACAAGTTGAATGTTTGGCATTCAAGATAACCCATAAACAAGAGAGCATAGCTAGTGCCCATAGCTGATAACTTCACTGACCTAGTCATAGAAGTTACCATTGAACTTTAGAGAGTGAGGACCAGTTCAGTAAAAGAGTGGATATATAGGGTGTTTATAAAGTCTCACTACACTTGGTATCTAGGTCAATTTGAAAAAAATGTTTATGACGTCATCACAATATGTGCTCAATGGTAAGTTCACTTGTTGCGACAGTTTTCTTAATGACTTGTCTGGACTTTTAAGGATTCTGTCTTGGATATCTAAACATATTTCATCATTCACAGCAGGCCTACCAGATCGTGGAGCATCTTCCACATTTTCAGTAGCAATAAACTTATTCAACAAATTTCATTGACAGTGGGAGCACATATTGTGATGACGTCATAAACATTTTTTTTTCAAATTGACCTAGATACCAAGTGTAGTGAGACTTTATAAACACCCTGTATTAGGCAAAGGATGTTTCCTTTGGTCATGAAAGAGCTTGAAGGCCATTAGTATGAACAACCCGAGCGAGAACTGAAGAGAGAAGAGATTTTCAGGGCATGGTTCGTGTCCTTAACATAGGTAGTAAAATTGCAACAAAGGGTTCAGAAAACACTGTCCAGATAGTTGAATATTACATGTGTTCCATAAGGCAAGAGCAGGCAGGTACTATAGGTCTCCCATAGTGAGTTGCGGTTATGGATCTTGGACAGCATATAAAAGGATGGCTTGTCCAAGTCACTGTCACTGTTTATGAGGTGGTACGAGCTAGGGGAAAGAAGATTATCATGAATAAAGTTATTGATAGTGGAGTGAACCTACTCAACGTGGTTGATCAGATAATTGATCAGCAATACCAGACAATTGTTTAATGTCTTCCTAAATGTACAGGTCTTTATGCCAGACTATCACCACACCACACCCTCTGTCAGTTAGTTTGGTCACAATATCCCTTGGGCAGTGAAAATTGGAGAGGGCATGAAATCTGCCCTTTCATTCAAAAGACTATGCTCACCCTCACAACTTAGCAGTTGTAAGGATCCTTAACAGTTATCAGTTTATACTCCACTTGGATCCCGCCACCCATATGCTTTTTCCTGATCATCTTTTTTTTTCGCTTTCAAATGTAATAGTAATTTACATGAAATTTTGTCAGGAGCCATCTCCCTCACTCAGACCATAACCACCAAGGTAAAACTCCACATGGATGTTGAGTCTGTACCAATGGGAATTTTGAGATCAAGGATATTTTTCATGAGTGTCCTGTAATATTATTTAATATCAAAGATAAGTCGACAATGCCAAATGACTTATATAGGCGAATCTGAGATGATGAGGTAGTACCTTTTGTAAGTACAGTCGAACCTGTCTAAGGCGACCATTCACGGGACTTTCAAAAACTGGTCCCATAGGACAGGTGGTCCTGCCTCACAGGTTTCACATAATAAATAGAGCGATAAAAAAAAATTTATCCTAAGCACTATGAAAACTAACCTGCAAATCAGCGTAATCCATGAGTAGAACATAGTGCACATGTCGGTCTACAATAGCCACTGGTTGGACACTTTTCATAAAACACGATAGTTAAACACACAAAAATAAAACACACATACACAGATTCCACTTATACTGTACATGTATCACTTTTGACTTGAAAAAAAATCCAATATGGTAGTCTGTTGTTTGACAGACGAAATAAACGATAAGTTCAATTTTTCTCTCAAGTCCATGATAACGTCTAGTATGTCAGATCTCCCGTTTGTTATTGAATAGGTGCGCAGAAGCTCCAAAGCATTATGTGCATCTGCGATAGTGTATGCTTTCTCAATGTCAGTAGAATCTTGTTCGTTGTCTGATTCACTATTCACATCCTCAGCAGCTAAAATTGCAGTGGCAGGAAGATCCCAGTTTGTTTCTATTGTGTTGCAAGTTTGGAGCCCTGAATCAATCATGGAGATGTCTGTCAATTGGTATCCAAACAATTCTTTTGAAAGGTTATCCAAAGCAGTAGAAATTGCAGTAGAAACAATTTGCACGTCGGTCTTTGATGCAGATTCCATGTGCGTCAGAGAATATGCGTGTGTTTCAGCAGGACAATGAAAACCTGCTTTACAGAAACACTTAAGGATGGTTGAGTTGTCCACTTCTTTCCATGCTGCAGCAATCCAGTAGACTACATCCAGTAAATTGACCTGTTTCATGAGTTCGGTTCCGAAAGCATCCTTGTTTGATTCCATGACTGTGATAAGATGTAGAAGCTGTTTTTGTCTAAACTTTAATTTAAATGTCTGAATGACACCCTGGTCTAGGGGTTGAACTAATGCAGTTGTGTTGGGTGGCAGAAACTGCAGCTTAACATTCTGTAGTTCGATCTTGGGATGACAGGTAGCGTTGTCAACAAATAAAATAATGTGGCGCTTTTTTTTCTGCATCTTACGGTCAAAACTTTTCAGCCAATCTTCAAATATAGCTGCAGTCATCCATGCCTTTTTGTTGTTTCAGTAAATCACTGGCAGTGTGTTTATGTTGATGTTTTTAAAAATCCTAGGGTTAGCTGCTTTCCCAATCACTAAAGCCGGTTCTCGTTCCCCCATCATGTTAGTGCATAGCATCACTGTTATTCGCTCTTTGCTTTTTTTACCCCCAGCGCACTTTTCTCCTTTGACAAAAAATGTTTTGTCCGTAGTCGCTTTGAAAAATAACCCGGTTTCATCTAAATTAAAAATGTCTTGAGCAGCGTAACCATAGCATATCTCGGATAATTTAGAAGTCCAGTCAGCCGCAGCACTCATATCTGAATCACCGACTTCGCCACATTGCTTACCAAACACAAGATTGTGTCTTTTAATGAAGGCCTCTAACCAGCCGTTCGATGCTTTAAAGACTGAGTTTTCCAATTCTTTTGCAAACTGTAAAGCTCGTTCTTTGATCATCGGCCCAGATAACGGAATTTTTCGTGCAAGTGCTGATTGACACCATTTCCAACAAAGTGTATTTATGTCTTCATTTCCCGTTTTCCTGCTATTCCTTCTTTTCATACTTGGTGCATTATTTTCAAAGTCATTCATATACTCGGCTTTTCTCTTTAACGAACGTAAAATCTGTGCCTTTCCCACTCCAAACTGTTCTGCCAATAATCGCGAACTTTTACCTTGCTGATTTTGTCGAATCACTGATATTCGTTCTTCCAGCGTTAATGCTTTTGGTTTTACACTTTTGACACTGGCCATTTCCTATATTGTGTGTAACACTTTTAAAATCCACAAAAATAATTCACTGAGATACTGTACATGTACATGAATACACTCTAAGCGGGCAATGACTAATTCTTTAGTTAATTCCTGTAATTTATACGGGCCACGCAATGGTCTACTCTGGTCTAGACGGAACCGCGAAGTGATGTCACTTCACGAATCATAGATCTGTGTCTGCACCAGTATTGACTGATAAACGTAACACGTCCCACTGTAATCTGGGACTCACTAAATACGGGAAAACATCAACACCTGTAGACACCTGTGTCGATCGTTTATAGCTCCCAGCGAGACGAAGGACTGGCTGGTCGTCGTAAACGGGATAAATAACATTGGCGGCGGTTAATTAGCCTGGTCTCTGGTCGCGTCATACGGTGAGCGCCGTAATCAGTGTTAGCATATAGTAAAAAACTTGGGGAAATTGTAGACCCGGTCCTATAACCAGGGAAACGCTTTAAACAGGTGGTCCTAAGACCAGGTTCGACTGTACCTTCACGATATTTATCAGAATACTGGCACTCCAATAGCATCCAACTTTAATTCTTCAGACCACCAATGCTCACACAACATCCAAGTTAATGGCATAATCTCATGTCATTGCAGCCTTGAGAATCACTTTATAGTCTGTATAGGTTTGAATGGGGAGCCGCGATAGCTCAGTGGTTAGTGAACTGGACTACAAAGGACAAGGGGTAGGGTTCAATCCCAACCGACGGCTTCCGGGTTCACCCAGCCTTAAATGGGTACCGGATTTTTTTCTGGGAAAGTAAATCAGCACGAGCGTAATACCGACCACATTACCCCAAAAATCATGTACTGAAGGTCTGTAAAATATAGGGTCATTAACACCATATTTCCCTATACGCCACTTGGCGTGACGGGGGTACTTTACTTTTTTTTACTCATATTATATGGTTTGAATGCCCCGGGTGACAAAGAAGGAGTTTCAGTTTGCAGCACAAAAGTGTGAATGAAGGTACAGATGAAGGGGTCAAGTCATGAATGCTGAGGCTTAGTGGCGACTGTTGAAAGGTCTTGAAAGGTGTATATTACAACATGACACCAGCAAAGCTATATTGTCCAGAGTTTGATAGTGAAAAGGCTGACTTCTCAAACATGAAGTCTCAATGAAAGAGTTAGTGAAGGGTAACAATGAAGGCACTTATGTGAGCCTCCATAGCAGATAAGAAACAAATATAAACAATATGTGTCGAGCTTTCTAAAATGATGCTGAAAATACATTGTTCATTTGCTGAGAACGTATGAAAAAAAAACTTCCCCATCAGGTATTCATGTGGAAACATCTGGTAAATGAAAACATGGCATACCATAACAATTGCTACACAGAACAATTACTAGGGAAGGTTCAACCATGGGTTGAAGGCTCAACTAAGAAACAAATAAGACCTTACAAGAACTAACAGCAAATCATCAATCATGGAGAAATATGACTTCCACCCTATGTGCCATCTTCGGCGCAAGAAGAAAATGAAGAGTGAATAACAGATACATTGCACCAACATACAAAGTGGAGTAGTTCTTTCAAATATGGAGAATAACTTTACTTGAATGATGACTTTCCAGTCATAACATAATGCCAAAAGATAACTGATACACCTGCTTGACAACTGCTCTCATCCTTCTGGAGAATTTCAGTAGGCTATTTGACAGAATAAAAGTCCTTTTGATTTGCATTCTTTACATCTGGGTTTCAGGCTATAACTTTTCTTACACTTGAAGCTGTTCTGGTAACATCATCTCCATGATAAAATGGTCAGCCTGCTGTACAGGCACATAACACAACACCAATTCCCTTGACAAGGAAAGTCTTCAACACAACTTTTGTGTAAACAAATGACAATAGGTTACTGTTAAAGATCACGACTCAGCCTTCTTCCTTTATTGATGGATGATATACAAAAATCTGGTGCTATTGAATGCGATGATCATTGCACAATAAGCCTTATGAGTCACATGACTAAGACATTACTAAGAATCATCATGTGAAGGATATGACTTCATGGGATGCACCAGGATGGACACTTCTTTGCGTTCGAGCCATGATGTAAACAATGTTGACTTTGCTTGTCTCCAATGGTTTGTCTCATTCTATTAGAGAACATCACACTATCTGTTATCACAGCAAGTTGGCGGATTTTTAGAAATGTAATCACGGGTTTGATAATAAATGTTTGTACACAGTTCATTAACCATCGCTGTAGATCAAGTCTTTATTCTGCTGGTTTCGTTCGCGGCCTTGGAAGCTAATGACCTAACTTGTGCAGACGTTGGTTTGGGGCAAATTGTACGTTACAATGTCACTGCTATAATGACTCAGTTTGTGACAAAACTACAGGGACATGCCCAAACAATGACAGTTGTCAGCACAAATATTTCGGACCCCAGTGTCAGTACTTGGATCTCGTGTACAAATACACCCAAAAATCTGAACCTACTTTCCTGTCTGATAACAACAACACCACATGTAATCCGGACACAGATTCTACATCAGTTGAGGCAACTCTCAATCAATCTTTGCCGTTCTCCTGGTTTATAATTTATGTGAATGACTTAACATATCCGGACAGTTTCACGGTAAAACTAAATGGTTCTGCCTCATGTAACAATGAAGAAAGGTTTGTAGTTAGTCAGCACGAGATCGATGTCTTTTGCTCTGGGGCTGGTCTGATCAACAAGTTACGGATTGAAGGGGCGATAGTTGCAAATATCTGTTTCATCTACATTGGCGGGGGTCGGAATGTGGCTCTCAAACAGAACACAAACCAGACTGACACATTTAATGCTTGTTATACAGAAAACGGATGTGGACCAGAGGCCGCAGTTAATGGCAAAACAAAGACCAATCTCTATGACAATGGCTGCACACACACAAAATTGAGAAGTGGAACCAATCCTGTTTACTGGTATCTGAACTTTGCCACGCCCCAGAAGATTCACATCATTCAAATCTATCATCGAGCTAGCACTATGATTCGGGTAAAGAATGCCACTCTAAAGGCTTTCTCTGACAGTGGCGGCGTAGTGTTCCAGTGTAATGATATATCATACCCTAATGTTTCTGTGAACACTATTGTAGTCACCACACAAACGCCAATGGCACACATTAAGATTGAGTTCTTATGGGCATTCTGGGTCGTTTTGTGAAGTGTGTAGTGGGTGTAGCAAAGGCTGCAACGTCATCATCGGTACGTGTCACGGCAACTGTTCACATGGGATCTATGGACACGACTGCTCCAGGTCTTGTCTCAGTGTCTGTCCTTTATGTGAGAAAAAAATCAGGAAAATGCTTACAATGTAAACATCCTGGTTATACCTGTAATGACGCTTGTCCCGATGGTAATTTTGGGCTACAGTGTGAACAGACATGTTCTGATGGCTATGACATCATATGTGACCCGGAAAGTGCAGACTGTACGTGCAAGGAAATGTACTACAGGTCAGACTACACTCTCAAATATCCGGATAACTGTTTCAACGACACCTGTAAACAGTCAAACGGGAACTGTACATGCAAGGGAGCGTTCTACAGGTCAGACTGCACTTTCAAATTTCCGGACAACTGTTTGAACGGAACCTGTGAACAGTTAACCGGGGCTCGCGTGTCGATGATTCCCACGTTAAGAAGAGTCTGTCAACTACAACAAACCCAAGCATATGGATACCTTTCACGATCGCTGCTCTTCTACCTCCTCTTCTGCTTGTCTTGAATGTGTATATCCCTGCTAGTCGTAGCTCATATCTTAGTGGGTGTCTGCGATAGCCATGGCTGATATCTTAGTGGGTGTATGTGCTGGTCATGGCTCATGTCTTAGTGTGTGTCTGAGCTGGCCATGATTTATATCTTAGTGTGTGTCTGTGCTGGCCATGGTTCATATCTTAGTGTATATCGGTGCTAGCTATGGCTCATATCTTAATGTGTTTCTGTGCCAGCCATAGCTCATATCTTGGTGTGTTTCTGTGCTAGCCATGGCTCATATCTTAGCTTGTGTGTGTGCTAGCCATGGCTCATATCTTGGTGTGTGTCATGTTAGTCATATCTCATATCTTGGCGATTTCAACGCTTAAGTGGGAAAAGACAACGTAGGAGTGGAACATGTAATGGGGAGAGAAGGCTGTGATACTACAAGTCAGAATGGAGAAAGATTAATAGAATTATGTTTAATAGAAAATTTAGTTATAGGTAGGACATTATTTCCACACAAAACTATTCACAAAACAACATGGATATCTCCTGATGATAGAACCTCAAATCAAATTGACCACCTTTGTATTAAACAACAATTCAGATCATCATTAATAGATGTAAGAGCATACAGAGGTGCTGATGTTAATAGTGACCACAACTTGTGCATTGGGAAAATAAGATTAAAATTTAGAAACCAACAGAAGAGGTCAACTACACATAAAATTGATATTCATAAACTGAAAGATCAAGCCATAAAGGAAAAGTTTTATATAGAGCTAAGTAATTGTTATACAGCACTTGGTGAAATAGACTTAGATATCAATGAAATGTGGGACTTACAGAGCAAAATACTAATGACAGCAGCAGAATCAAGTGCCGGACTGAAGAAAATGGAAAAACGAGCTTGGATTTCAGACACCACATGGAAATACATCAAAGACAGAAGAGAAGCGAAGAGAGCCATGACTAATGTAAAGACAGATCTTGGAAAGGTCCAGGCAAAAGCAACATACAAAGAATTAGACAACAAAGTGAGAAGAGATACAAGAGCTTATATAGACAATTTGGCAGAGAAAGCAGAGACAACTGCAATTACAGGAGACAGCAGAACTCTTTATACTGTACAAAAGATGCTGACAAACACGTATACATCCAGTGGAACACCAATTCTAGACAAATCTGGATAAATGCTAACAGCAAGTGCAGACATAAAAGCCCGTTGGGCGGAACACTTCAAAGAAATTCTTAACCGTCCACTACCCCACAGTTTAATAGATTTTGAAGCTGAAACACCAGCAGCAGAATTAGATGTAAATTTAGATGACTTCACCTTGAGCGAAATTGAAACCACCTTAAAGAATATGACCAATAAAAAGGCTGCTGGAGAGGATAAGTTAACAGCTGAGATCCTCAAGGCAATTGATAGCCATAATTTAATACATCTCCCGAAAATGTTCAACATCATTTGGAAAGCATAGAAGACGCCTCATAAATGGAAAAAAGGAATCATTGTTAAGATTTCAAAATATGGCAATCTTAGAGATTGTAACAACTGGAGAGGTGTGACACTTTTGTCAGTTGCCTCAAAGTTATTCTGCAAAATCATCCTAAATAGAATAAAGGATTCACTAGATACAGTAACGCGTGAAGAACAGGCAGGGCCCCTGATATGAAAAGGAAGAAGCTGCCTTGACCACATTTTCACTCTACGACTTATATTGGAGGAACACATTGAAAAGCAAAAACCTTTTGTACTTAACTTCATCGACTTCAAAAAAGCATTTGACAGTATTCATGGAGATTCTTTGTGGAAAAGTCTGAAGTAATATGGCTTACCAAAAAAAATCATAAATATTATCAAAGACATGTATGATGGTTACACATGTGCAGTTCGAACGGAGGAAGGACTGAGCGAATGTTTCCCAATAGAAACTGGGGTTAAACAAGGATGTATTTTATTGCCCTTGTTATTTGGAATTGTTATGGACTTCATAATGAAGAAATGCTGCACTGGTAATAAAGGCATTGAAAGGATACAAGGAGACCATTTGGAGGACCTCGACTTTGTTGATGGCATAGTTCTCATCGGCAGCCAGATAAAAACGATGCAGGAAAACACAAATGAACTATCATCAATAGCCAGCAAAATTGGGCTTGATCAATTATGAAAAGACTAAAGTCATGAAAAGTTTAATTTCAACAGACGACAAAATATACATGGAAAACAAACCAGTAGAAGAGATTGATTACTTTACCTATCTTGGAAGTCACATTGATCGAGAAGGGGATACAAGCAAAGAAATTATAATCAGAATAGCTGAAGCAGCAATGTCTTTCAGAAGCCTTGAAAAGTTGTGGAAATCAAAACTCATCAGCACAAACACAAAACTTGTCTCTCTATTCAAATCAAATGTACTTTCAATCCTTACATATGCCTGTGAAAGCTGGAAAACAACAAGAGATATAGAAACAAAGTTGAACACATTCGAAAATAAATGTCTAAGGAAAATACTTGGTATAGCGTGGAACGAATTCAAAACAAACAAGGAAATTAGAGAAATCACCAATCAACCACTAATATCTTCAGTAATAAAGAAAAGACGATGGTCATATGTTAGACATGTGATGAGAAGAGATAATAACCGAATAGCAAAGCAAGCCCTCATATGGGAAACAAAGGTAAGAGGAAAAGAGGAAGACCCAGAGAGACACTGAGAAGAACATTGATGAGAGAGGCAAGAGCAGGAGGATTCGGCTCCCTCAATGAGATGGAGCTGCTTGCACAGAACAGAGACAAATGGCGAGATTTGATAAAATATCTTTAAAAGAATTGAAAACTGCTGGAACAAAAAAATTCAGTTAAGAGAAGGAGTATCTTGGTCAACGCCCTATAGGTTGGCTACAGATCGAAAGGTCGATAGATAGATAGATAGATATCTTGGTGTGTCAGTGTTAATCATGTCTCATATTTTTATGTGTGTATGTGTTTAGTCATATCTCATATCTTATTGTGTATCTGTGTTAGTCATGTGTCATATCTTTGTGTGTGCATGTCTGGGTTAGTGATATCTCATATCTTTGTGTGCATGTTTATGTTAGTCATATCTCATATCTTTGTGTGTGCATGTCTGTGTTTGTCACATCGCATATCCTTGTGTGTGCATGGCTATGTTAGTCATATCTCATATCTTTGTGTGCATGTCCATGTTAGGCATGTGTCATATCTTTGTGTGTGCATGTCTATGTCAGTCATATCTCATATCTTTGTGTGCATGTCTATGTTAGTCATGTGTCATATCTTTGTGTGTGCATATCTATGTCAGTCATATCTCATATCTTTGTGCGTGCATATCTATGTTAGTCATGTGTCATATCTTTGCATGTATGTCTGTGTTAGTCATATCTCGTATCTTGATGTGTGTCAGTGTTAGTCATGCCTCGTATCGCTGTGTGCATGTCTGTGTTAGTCACACCTCATATCTTTGTGTGTGCATGTCTGTGTTAGTCACCTCTAGTGACTCGGGCAGATGGTGCTCATAAACCTGGGAGGGCTGACCATCTAAGGGCAGAATCCCCCTACAGAAAAGACAATCTGCTGCCTTGCAGGAAGATTGGGGACAATCAAAGGCTAAGGAAAGCAATCCTGAATAAAATGCTGATGCACTGGGCCACTGGCACAGAACACAGTGCAACGTTTTAACAGGTGTTCAATCAGAGTGGATCTGGCAGACTCTAATTGTGATGTTCCGTCTGTGGGAGCGATCAACACACTTAACCTGACAGCTGACTTCATGTGAGAGTCTGGAATCCTACTCTGATTGAGTCCTGATCGCAGAGAGAGAGAGAGAGAGATCATTCGAAAAGTGCGAAACAAAATCAGTCCAGAAATTAGTGATGAACAGTGTGGTTTTGTTAGAGATAAAGGAACAAGCAATGCCTACAGAGCATAAATGGCACAACACGAAACAGTGGCATACCAGACTTCCAGAGCACAGGCCAGATATGGCACAAATCTGATAAGAGCAATGAAAAGGCCCTGCTTGCCCGCTACATTGAGCAGACTGACCAAAGAAATGAGGCTGTAAGAATGATGATACGAGGGTCCCTTTCAGAATTGTGTGAGGATGTAGCGCTGGGAGATCTCATAATCACAGCCGATACCATTTACCGATAACACTTAAAAGGTCACACAACACTGCTCCTGGTCCAGATGGTGTTTGGTATGACAACATAGGTAATATAGCCAACGACAACTTGCAAAAACTAGCCAAAGAATGCCAGCATTCAGAGTGGCCAGATTAAGGATGAGTGGCTACACAGCTACTTACTACCACTACCGAAGCCAAACAGGGACCATTCTCAGATCAGTATCTACAGAATCATCACGATGCAAAAAAAAAAGCGTGCAAGCTACTGGAGAAAATAGTTGCTTGTGTAATCACCTGTCACCTTGAACAGAAACGTGCATTCCCACCCACACTTGGAGGTTATAGATGTAAAAAAGACACATGGCTCAATGAAGCAGTCTTCCACAGACGAGAGGAGATGTGCTGCTCCGATAGATATCCGATACAACAGAGTATCATTTGAATACCTCACACACGTGCTTCTTAAACTGGCAGTGCACCCCTTCCTCATTAGATGGATCGCTGCTGCACTGTTTCAGAGGAAGGTGATACTCAGATCTGGAAGTTGGTCATTCAAGCCAACATCCATTTGTCCATGGCTGCTACAAGGCTCACCATTGTCACCAGTTCTATTTAACATGTACACAATAACTATCACGGAACAATACCTGATGGAAGGGGAATAACTATGACTTTTGCTCATGATATTCTGGTACATCATCTGGGAAGAGATAACAACCTCCACAATGCTTAAAAATAAACTTGATCACATCTCTTCCTGGTGTGGAGTATCAGGTGCATTGACTAATCCTAATAAAGCATAAGTCGCATGGTTCTCACTTAACAATCATATCGTTAACATGGAAACACCGGTGATACGAAAGGGAACTGATGAGGTGACCTGGGACAGGATGATGACATACCTCAGAGTTAAGTTTGATCGCAGCCTGTGTTTTCAGGACCATGTCGACAATGTGATAAAATCCTGCAAAGGATTAGCCGCCTTGAAGGTTATGGCAGCTGCCAACATCGAGCAGAGACTACTTACCCTTCTGTTCCAGGTACTGTTCCTTACACCAATCAAGTATGCCCTAGCAATTCTTACTGTCTGTATGACACAAATTGACAGGCTGGAGAAAATATAGAATGAAACTATGCGCATTATCTTGGGGTGTACGAGGGACTCTCCCTTTGTAGCAATGAGGTATCTTCTTGACTTCCCAGCCATGGATGACAGGATCAAGATCTGGAGGGCACGAGTATACCTGAAGATAGGTACAAATAAAGATCATCCATTGCACCAAGAGCTCAACACAGGGAAAAGTGTCAGGCTAAAAAGAAGGATATCATGGGTGGGCTGAGCAGAAGATGAAACCAAACAGGTCTGTGGTCTTACCAATATCAATGCTGGCGAGGAGTGGATAAAGGTGTCTTTGTCATTCAGGGGCACATTCTTGGATATTGTCACATCCTACAGGAAACGTAGGGACCAGAACTCTGTCGTTGTCAATGCAGAGGACTGTGGTCTTATCTGGGATAACACTGATGAGGAAGATGTGGTCATCTATACAGACGGATCCATAAAACAACATCAAAGGAGTGCATGGGCATTTACAGCACACACTGCAGGCAGAATAGTCAAAGAAGACAGTGATATATACGTTATGACCACAAGTAGCTTGATGATGGAAGTGATGGCAGTGACCAAGGCATTCATCTGGTTGGAGTCACAAGACTAAACCCACATCTGTATACTGAGTGATTCGATGAGCAGGGTTCTGTAAGTATGCAGTGGGTCGGAGTCCTTCTATCTATCTATCTATTGACCTTTCGAGCCGTAGCTGGCCCATAGGGCGTAGACCAAGATACACATTCTCCTATCTGAATTTTTTGTTCTAGCAGTTTTCTTTTAAAGATATTTCATCAAATCTCGCCATTTGTCTCTGTTCTGTGCAAGCAGCTCTATCTCATTGAGGGAGCCGAATCCTGCTGCTCTTGCCTCTCTCATCAATGTTCTTCTCAGTGTCTCCCTGGGTCTTCCTCTTTTTCTCTTACCTGTTGTTTCCCACAATGTTGTTAATGAAACGTCGAGTCATTGCAGAAGTTAAAAATATGTAAGGTCACCTTTGTCACCATCCCAGGATATGCGGGAGTATGAGGAAAAGAAAGAGCGGACAGGTTGACTAGCTGTGCTAATGTTGAGGACGGTCAACCAATGGATTGGATCAATGCCCTCCGGAAGTGGGAAGGACACAGGACTTCGACAACCATGAGTCCACATCACTCCTTGGATGAAAGAGATGGGAGTTAAGATGGCCACAGGTAGAAACGAGAAACTTAGTGGGCGTGTAAGAAGACTAATACATGTTCGGAGTTCAATGATGATGACCCGCAAATAACTCAATAAGGATGCATTTTATCTACCTTGCTATAATTAAAATAAAAAGTTAAATATGTAATTCTGCAGTATATATACAAGTTTTTATAATTATCATCTACATTTACCATTTATACCTTTGCGTATTACTATTCAAAATATTAATATTATGGTAATTGTGGTCTAATAAAATCTAGAAGACATTCTGAAGGTTGAATATCGTGCTTTTTTCATTGGTGTAATGAAAAAAAAATATGCTCCTTAATGCGTAAATAGTAGACCTAAAAGATGATCTTAGACAGATGATTTTTCTCATATTGATAATGGAAAATTTCCAAGTTAGCATCACCGACAAAATGTGAAACTGGACAACAAAGAATTAATTAATTTTAACCCATTATGATGTCAATCTGCAACTGACATGTTTACAAAATGGGTGTAAAAATTAATAATTAAATTAGTGTGATGGTTCAATCCAGACGGCTGTGTGTTTTAAGTTACAGCTGGTACTGGGAAAAAGGAGGGTGGATTTTTGAACATTGGATGACAGATTAGTCTGATGTGTGGCCGTCAAGATAGTGAGATGTATTCCAGGAGAAGGATAGGATAGATAGTAGAATGTAGGACTAGAATAAAGAGCCATGGTAGCGCCTAGTGGGAATTCGGAAAGATAGTGAGCACAGACTTTAGTATGAATTTAGTAATTGCAGTTCTGTGAAGAGACTTTATAAAATGTGGGTGTTCTCACTTTTAGTAGGCTTAGCGTAAGCCATAAAGTGACATTATTATGAATTTAGTAATTGTAACATTAGGAAATAGAAACTGGGGTTAAACAAGGATGTATTTTATCGCCCTTGTTATTTGGAATTGTTATGGACTTCATAATGAAGAAATGCTGCACTGGTAATAAAGGCATCGAATGGATACAAGGAGACCATTTGGAGGACCTCGACTTTGCTGATGACATAGTTCTCATCAGCAGTCAGATAAAAACGATGCAGGAAAACACAAATGAACTATCATCAATAGCCAGCAAAATTGGGCTTGAGGTCAATCATGAAAAGACTAAAGTCATGAAAAGTTTAATTCCAACAAGTGACAAAATATACATGGAAAACAAACCAGTAGAAGAGATCGATCACTTTATCTATCTTGGAAGTCACATTGATCGAGAAGGGGATACGAGCAAAGAAATTAGAATCAGACTGGCTAAAGCAGCAATGTCTTTCAGAAGCCTTGAAAAGTTGTGGAAATCAAAACTCATTAGCACAAACACAAAACTTAGGCTATTCAAATCAAATGTACTATCAACCCTTACGTATGCGTGTGAAAGCTGGAAAACAACAAGAGATATAGAAACAAAGTTGAACGCATTCGAAAATAAATGTCTAAGGAAAATACTTGGTATAGAATGGAACGAATTCAAAACAAACGAGGAAATTAGAGAAATCGCCAATCAACCACTAATATCTTCAGTAATAAAGAAAAGACGATGGTCATACGTTGGACATGTGATGAGAAGAGATAATAATCGAATAGCAAAGCAAGCCCTCATATGGGAAACAACAGGTAAAAGAAAAAGAGGAAGACCCAGGGAGACACTGAGAAGAACATTGATGAGAGAGGCAAGAGCAGCAGGAATCGGCTCCCTCAATGAGATAGAACTGCTTGCACAGAACAGAGACAGATGGCGAGATTTGATAAAATATCTTTAAAAGAAAACTGCTAGAACAAAAATTCATATAGGAGAAGGTGTATCTTGGTCTACGCCCTATGGGCCGGTTACGGCTCG
This sequence comes from Megaustenia siamemsis, assembly GCA_032433765.1. NCBI lineage: Eukaryota > Metazoa > Mollusca > Gastropoda > Stylommatophora > Ariophantidae > Megaustenia > Megaustenia siamemsis. The sequence goes on along the minus strand of JAVIAB010000025.1, from coordinate 25,964,811 downwards.
AAAGGTCAATAGATAGATAGAACATTAGGAGCTCTAAAGATAGTATTTTCTTTGAACTTTTTGACATACAGCTGTATGTTTACACTAGGACAAACCCAGTGTTGCTTTATGACCTAAATTTCACCTCATGGGTCAGACGTGTTACAATGTCTATCGGTATGGATGCCATAAGTCTGTCAGTCAGTATGTTCGGCAACCACATAGCGTTATCCACTGCATTTTCTGAGTTACAAAGTGTTGTTTAATGTTTCCCAATGCCCAAGGACATTTTGCTGGTCACAGTTAATCTACCAATTACTTGAAAATTATCAATTTATTTTTCTCATTATTTAAGTAATCTCTCATGAAATTGGGGGGGGGGGAAGGATGAAGGAGAAATCAAGCACTGAGGGGTCACCAAAAGTGAAAACTAGGAAGGTACAGGGGGGGGGGGGGGGGGGTTTTAATGTTTGAACACAAAAAAATGTCAATCTTAAAAGAGTTTGTGTTTTGATGCAATAATTTTAATTATGATATCGTAATCTAGGGTTAAACTATATTTAAATTTAGTTCTAAGATTTTGTTTAAAAACTGTAAAATCTCTCCTATGTTATTAATATTTATCATAAAAGTTATGTTCGTAATTTCAAAACAGCATTTCCTGCAAATGCCTAACAATGATAACTACAAAATTGTGCTGACAAGTCATCTATTGGAGTATATAGGGGCTGATATAATGCTCCGACTGACAGTGAAGTAGCTGTGTTAATGGATGTTGAACACTGCAGTTACGGGGATATTGTGCTGCAATCACATGATAATACTCTCCAGCAAATTTCTGAAATTCATCACTCTTTTGGTCAGATGCAGTGTATTTATGCAAGACGAGAGTTACAGCATCAAAAATCCAGAAATAGCACTCATCACTGGAGAAATTAATGTCTGTAAAACTGTAAGCTGTATGTAGTTTATGCTTTCCAACTTTTTGTTAAGAGATAGTAGTTTTAATATGCTACAGAGATGTGGTCAACATTTTAATCAGTGTTGATTGTGTGGATATGGCTGCCAAGATGATTGTTAAATGGGGTATATTATATTAAGACAAATCAAAAGAAATTGTGCGTGGAAGATTATATACACTTGAGAGATGCTGTAAATGAAGATAGCAATGTGGTTGATATATGTAAGTTGGTTATTCTACCATCTACATTCACAGGGTCACCGCGAGAACGCAGGATACCCTAACATATGTTTGTAATTATGGGCGGCCTGATCACCATTACTTGTAATCCAGAATGGCCTGAAATTACAACAGAATTGTTTTCTTCACAACGTTCAAATAGTAGGCACAACATTTTTTCAAGTGTTTCGCCTTAAGGTTCAGCAACAACTGAACACCATTGTAAAATATTTGTGGTCAAGACAGATGCCACATATTTCAATAGAATGGCAGAAAAGGGGTTAGCCTGATGTTCATGTTTTAGTTTGGTTATTTGAAAAAAATGCAGTCTTTTGAAAATTATAACATTATTTCTGTTGAGATCATAGAATGGCAATCTGACAATCTATTACTTGAAGACATTGCAAATGTATGATCCATGGTCTATGCAGTGCCTTGAAACCCACTTCTTGCTGCATGTTGGACAGTGCAGGCTAAAAAAAATATTCCTGTGAATTTTTTCAGCATCCACAAATAGGCACTGATGGATACCAGAAGTACAGAAGGAGATGTCCAACTGATGGTGGCCACAAACATTGATTGCACAGTAGCTACGTTTGGGTTGTTCCATACTTCCCTATTATCTCCAGATGCTTTGGTGCACATATAAATATTGAATATTGTCACCATGTGCAGATAATCAAATATATATGTAAGTAATCCAATAAGTAGTATACTTAATAAAGGCTCTGACGTAGCAAACATTCTCTTTAGACAATAAAAGATATCAGGTTAGAAACTACTTCTTCTTCTTTCCTTCATCATTTGATTTTTAGCGTCGAGGGGAGATATAATTTGCGGTCTTTTCCTCTTTTGTTCGCCTCTGCCTCAGTTAAGTTTCCTACGTGCTTCTAATATTTTGTCGATTCATCAATCGCGTGGTCGACCCTTGGGTCTGGTGTTCTCACATTTATTGAAGGCTCATTGTGTTGTGTTTTGATCACTCTGCCCTGTTACGTGGCCAAACCATTTTATCTGTTCTTTATATATTCAATGGCAGGGGCTATTCCTAGCTTTTTCCTCAGTTCTTCATTTCTGATGTTATCTCTTAGACATCCTGTCATTCGTCTAACACATTTAATCTCAGTAGAGGTTACTTTTCTTATTGTTCTTGCATCAAGGGTCCAGAACTGGCATTGGTGGCACAACATTGGAATGAAGATTGTATCATAGACTGTCTGTTTTGCCTCTAGAGTTATTTCCTTGTTGGACAATAGTGGTGGCTGTCCAATGAGTTAACAAGCTTTGTTGCATCTTAAGTCTATTTCTGCTATTTGTGAATTGTTGTTTCTCACTAGACTTCCTAAGTATTTAAATTCCTCTACTTGTTTTAGTTGTCTGCCATTTATAGTTATGTTGATGTCACGCCAAGTGGCATATAGGTAAGGTGACCAGACTTCCTGATTTTTTACTGTTTTTTCAACCTTTGTCAAGGTTTGTCCCGATCATGGCAGATTTTTTAGCTTTTGTCCCGGATTTGTTAAAATACATTAGGGACACAAACGTTTACCAATTTTGTCAATATGGTAAACGTCTCTTCAACTTAAAAATATACATTATTCCATTTTTGTGTAGAAAATGTTTAAAAAGTTGAACTGGCTGTTCATTTAGTGAAACAGTAACAGTAAAATGCGCTCCAAATTTTAAATCATGTATACTGAAGCTGAAACACTGATTAGAAAATTACAGCAACTCTGCTTCACCTTCCATTTAAGTGAGTATCACTAATGTTTTTTTTTTCATCTCCTGATAACGTTTTGTAAGCCAAAATTCTTAAGTTTTAAAATGTATGTATTATTCACTTGAAAAGGACGGAAGAAATTTCATTTTATTGATGGAAAATTTAAGTCAAATTAATCTGTCCCGGATTAGGGTTTCAAAAATATGGTCACCTTACATATAGGGAATATGGTGTTATTACCGTAATTTTTACAGACCTTTGGCACACGATTTTTGGGGTAATGTGGTTGGTATTACGGTTGATGCCTTACTTTCCCAGAAAAAAATCTGGTACCTATTTAAGGCTGGGTGAACCCGGAAGCTGTTAATCAGGATTGAACCCAACCTCTTGTCCTTTTGTTCACTAATCACTGAGCTATTGCGGCTCCCTTTCATATGTAGTCCATATATGTAATAAAGAAAGGAGGGGGTAGTACGCACCCCTGCCTTACACCCGATCTAACTTCGAAGTGGTCTATCTCTCTCTCTCTCTCTGCGATCAGGACTCAATCAGAGCAGGATTCAAGACTCTCACATGAAGTCAGCTGTCAGGTTAAGTGTGTTGATCGCCCCCACAGACAGAACATCACAATTAGAGCCCGTCAGATCAACTCTGATTGAACACCCGTTAAAACATTGCACTGTGTTCTGCGCCAGTGGCTCAGTGCATCCGATTTCAGCCAGCTTTTTATTCAGGTTAGCTTTCCTTAGCCTTTGATTGTCCCCAATCTTCCTGCAAGGCAGCAGATGATCTTTTCTGCAGGGGGATTCTGCCCTTAGATGGTCGGCCCTCCCAGGTTTACGAGCACCATCTGCCCGAGTCTCAAGAGGTGACTAACACCTTAGACTCTAAATTATGGTCTATAGGGACACAATATCTTTTACAATAGGCCAATAGGCTTTCACAATAGAAGTGGTCTAAATTGTGGTCTAATGGTGGAGCTGTGTTGTGCTTTTTGAATAGGATTTATGTTTTTAATTTGTATAGTTTGTTTGATGTACCTGATGAAGGATTTTGTAATTTGTTATATGTTTCTGTTAGTCTTGCTGCTCAGTACCATTTTATGTTTATTTTATAGGCTTTCTTGACATTATTTGCTACTTTTGAAAATTTTTTCCTGGATGCTTAAAATATTTGGACTTTCCAGTTGCCAATTTTATTTAGAGTACGAGTATAAAATGTTAAACATACTTACATGAAACAGCATATAGTGCTTTAACTCTGACTGTAGGATTAGGATCAGTTTCAAGCAGCATAAGCATTGGTGGCAACAGTTTCAAGGTTACTAATGCTGTCTGGACCACAGGGTTGTTTTGTGATATGTTTCCCAGCAATTCCAGGCATCTCCATCTGATCTCACTAACCTCACTACTAATTAGCTTAGGTACAACTCTGAGTCCATTTATCTTAATTAAATCTGCAGAAAACCATAATTCTTGTTATGAAATGTTATACAAATATTCATATGCAGAAATTTCATAAACATTTGGGGTATGTTATCATATACAGTAGAACAGTAGAATCCACTTATAACGAGACCGGTAATAACGAGAATTCTGATACAACAATTTTTTTTAATCCCTGAATTTTTTCCTTCTATATACTATATTTTAACAAATCTTATATAATATTCTTACCCAGCCTGCAAATTGCTGATAATACATTTTGTGAAATTTGCTAAGCAAAAAAAAGAGAGAGAGAGAGAGAGAGAGAGAGAGAGAGAGAGAGAGAGAGAGAGAGAAAAGTAAAACTTTAACTGTGTTTACTTTGTCAGATGGGATTTGCATGACTAGTAAGTCCTACTTGCATATGGCAGTGGATGAGAGAGGTATTGTTTGGGGAAACTAAACATACAGTACAAGTTGTGACTGTAAGTAAAGTAAAGTACCCCCCGTCACGCCAAGTGGCGTATAGGGAAATATGGTGTTAGTGACCCTATATTTTACAGACCTTCAGCACATGATTTTTTGGGGTAATGTGGTCGGTATTACGCCCGTGCTGCTTTTACTTTCCCAGAAAAAATCCGGTACCCATTTAAGGCTGGGTGAACCCGGAGCCGTCGGTTGGGATCGAACCCTACCCCTTGTCCGTAGTAGTCCAGTTCACTAACCACTGAGCTATCGCGGCTCCTACTAATTTTTAGGGAATTAGTAAAACCCAGGTGTCCTCGCCAGGATTACGAACCCCGGCTGTTGCCGTGGTAAGCCAACCGCCTATCGATTGCGCTAACCGGACACCCAAGTTGTGACTGTGCTTGTAGAAATTAATGTGTTTTTTATTGAATGGGTCAGTGGCCAATAGGCTTTCACAATAAAGGCTGAGTAGAATTCCCAACATTCTACAAGCTTGTTCAAATCTATTCACAAGTCATTAAATTCGTTATTGTGATGGCTTCCACTAACAGCAAGAAACACAAGCGCATATCACTTGCAATGAAAGTGATGTTGATAGAGAAACAAGTAAGTCAAAATCAAAAGCCGAAATATGTGATATATAGTATTTCCTCAAGCACACTACATACAATTCTGAAGTACAAACAACATTACATTGGCGTTTATAATATAAGCGATGGTTTTGGACAGAAAATAAAGAAAATTAAGACCCCTGATTACCAAGATGTTGGACTGAACTTTGCATACATGGTTCCAACAAGCTAGGAACAAGAGTACCATGACTATTCTTACATCTATTCTTATTTGAAAGGGAAAAGAGCTGGCTGAGAGTCATATCAACTTCTACCTAATTGGTTATTGGTTATGGAAGGCCTCCACTGCAAATGAAATAAAATCCATAATTGCTCAACCGCCCGTGCCAGTGGAATCATCCGAATTACTAACACATCTCCCAAACAAAGAAAGGTAACTGTAGTCCCATTGTTGCAGTCTCAGCACACGCCAAAAGACATAAGGCGAAACCGCGCAGAAAGTGAACACAGCCAACTGTTCCCTGTCGTACGATATCATCATTCATCGTAAACAAGCGAGATATCGAAACAGGATCAAAAAGGATGAGACACACAGCTCACGGTGTGCACAGAGCACTTAACTCAGTAGCTCCTGCAATAAGCCTGACTTGGAATATGAGGAAACTGCAAGAAGGAACACTTTTCAGACATAGCCTTCAATGGTTCCCACTGCCTATCCACCATATACCATGGAAGTTCGCGTCCTCCTGAAAACGATGATCGTCGTAGCACTCGATGATGTTAGGCCATCGTTGATGGCTCCAATTCCAAACACATAGACACACAGTGGTGTAAGTTATCATTTCCAATCCAACAGAAGCCACCTGACCTGTAGTTAGTAAAACCACAGAGAGAATATGATTTTGTGACCTTCACTGATTCACTCTTGGATGTGAATGTGTAGTTTACACAAGAGGAGAAGTTTTCAACTACAGTGATCCCCTTTTACGGCAATTCTGGGATAGCAAGGCAAGTCTCCTTTATAGCAGCAGAACTTGATGTTCTCTGCTCCCTTCTTGTAGCTGCTGCCACACGATTCTGATGTCTCATTAACTTGGACATCATTCAAGAACAATGTCAGATTAACATTTCATAGATCTTGCTCTGCTGATGAAGTGCTTGGTGCAACAGTTGTATCAATCATACAGGAGGCTCCTGGTTTGTGGTCATTAATATCACAGACGGCATATGATGTTGTTATATTCAGTATTTCTTTCTGGGGTGTAAATATGTGGCACACACATGGAGAGTGGTTTGTGGTCACAGTAATCCCATTAAAGGCAATTCTAGGGTAGCATGGCATAGCTGTTTCAGAACAGCACAATCCTATGATGTTTTCTGTGTTCGCTATAAAGCTGCTGCTGCTACACAATCCTGACCAATTATAGGTGTGGACATTATTCACTTGCAATGACAAAACTGCTTTGTTTACATCATAAACCTCTGGAAGCGAATCATTTATGGGACTAATAATACAATTTATTCTTCCATCGGGGATATCTTCCTTGAGTCCCCCAAAAAAGTACTTCTACCTAAGTACGGGTTGACTGAATCAATTCAAAGTGTGACAAGGAATTGTAATGAAAGCAGTCAGCGGTGAGGCTATATCAGTTTCAAAAGAAACAAGTGATAAGTGGAAACAAAGTGAACAACAGGAAATTCTCAAACATTTTGAACAAAAAAATATAAACAATGAGAACTAGACAGGTCTCTTTTATCTATTTTTGAAATAGAGTGAGAGAAAGAGAGAAAGGACAGAGAGGAAGATGGAGATGTAGAGTTAAAGAAAGAATGAAGGTCATATAAAGAATGAAAGGAGAGGGGAAGAATTAAATGAGTAGGCCGGGTAAGAGAGGAAATGACAGAAAAGCGTGGAGAGCATAAAAATAGGAGTCACTCAGGGAGATGTGGGCCACACGAGAATGGTGTGAGTCATGTGAGAAAGTAGATAGATTGAGAATGAAGTGTGAAAGTAAATCAGTTACGAGCTAGCGGTGCACCGAGGAACAGGTCTTGCCGAAAGGCGTTAGCCTTTATGGCTAACAACCTTTGAAAATGTTGTACATAATGTTTGTGTAGTTAGTTTTGTTTAGTAGTGAAGTGTACAAGGCCTATGAGAAGGGACGATCTTAGGCAGTAAACCAGATGTAGTTAGGTTGCTAGATCCAGTAGCGTAGTGATCACTTTTGTTCTAATAATGCCGTTTGATTCGGTGGGAACCTGGCAGAAGAAAAGGACATGTTTAATTCATAATTGGTGAGTAAGAACTCACCCACTTGGTCGATATGTGTGTGAACTGGTTATGTTATTAATCAAGTCCTTGTCAATTTAATGGAGCGCAAAAGATTGTCAATGTTGTCATATGCTGGCAGCGTTGGTGCTGCTGAATGAGACACACGGTGTGTCTTAATCCAGTCATTGTCAATTTAATGGAGCGCAAGAGAATTTCAATGTTGTTCATTAGCGGGCAGCGACAGTGCTGCTAAACGAGGCACAATTGCGTGTCTTAATCAAGTCATTTGTAACTTTAATGAGAGCAAAAACTTCTCAATGTTATTTTATATGCTGGCAGACACAGCGCGGCTGAAATAGCCCAAGTGTTTGCATTTATCAAGTGTGGAAGGCTAGTGAGAGTGAAAGATTCAAGTTTCAATGTAATTTGTTGGCAGATACAGGGCTGCTGATATATCGGTCACAGACGTGATCGATTGACGGCAGCGAGCAACAATAAGGTTCTTCATTTTATTTACCGGTGAGTTGTCGTATGTTGCAGTTAAGTAATTGTCATAAGGTTTTGTGATGAACGAACTGGGTTGTCCAAAAATTACACACAACACGAAGTACTCGGTGTCGGTCAGCTGTGGTTGGTCAGCTGTGGCCGAACTAGGCCAGGTCAAATTGTCATTCATGATCGCCTCGTAGCCACGAGGGGAAACTGGAAGGCGTACACAGCGCGAAGGCCTCTATGTAAACAGAGGTGACAAGCAGTCATTCAGGGAATTACGTTCACGGCAAGGCGACAGGCGTTGGCGACCACTGCAGAGGTGGGGCGCTGGCGTCAAGAATTAAACAGGGAGAGCAACTATCGTTTAAGCAGTCAATTCAAATCACATCATATCAGTGCAATGTCCACGTGATTAATAAACTATGGCAAACGTTTATGGCCAATGACAACGCTGATGAACTGGTACATTTTGATTGCTGTTAACATAAGTGGTGACAAGCTGCCACTGCTTGCAATAATTTGAGAAGCTATGTTTTGTTTACAAATATAAGAACACTGCTAAACAGAGTACAAGCTTAACCCCAGATTATGATACCATCTAAAAAATTTTCACCTCAAAATATAAATTCTTGAAATTTGACTGTTTTCTGCAGCCAAACATTTCCCCCTTCCTAATTACTACTTACAGTGACTCCTAAGTATTGGATTTGTTTCCTTTGATGTTGGATCAAACACAAATGGGTGTGTCATAAAAAGTATTACTCTACTGTAAAAATGGGACTGTTTTTATTTTTTAATATAAATTTCGCTAATTAAAAAAAAATTATTTCCTATTGAAGCTGCTTCTCAAGCAGTAGAAATCCTGCAGATGACAAAACTCAACTTTATTCAGAGCCTTGTAGATTATTTCATAATCAATGTCCCAAAGCAACGTACAATCTACTCTTTCTTTAAACCCAGAGACAACCCTTCTCATTGAAGAGGATAACCAGGAGACTTGGGGGCCGCTCTTACTGAGCATCCCTCATCAAAACGACAACAAAACGAACTCTTTCCCTCTTTCACACACACACAAAGCCAAATCTTCATTATCAGAAAGTGATGACTAGTGATTACATAATACAGTCGAACCTGTCTAAGGCGACCATTCACGGGACTTTCAAAAACTGGTCCCATAGGACAGGTGGTCCTGCCTCACAGGTTTCACATAATAAATAGAGCGATAAAAAAAAATTTATCCTAAGCACAATGAAAACTAACCTGCAAATCAGCGTAATCCATGAGTAGAACATAGTGCACATGTCGGTCTACAATAGCCACTGGTTGGACACTTTTCATAAAACACGATAGTTAAACACACAAAAATAAAACACACATACACAGATTCCACTTATATTGTACATGTATCACTTTTGACTTGAAAAAAATTCCAATATGGTAGTCTGTTGTTTGACAGATGAAATAAACGATAAGTTCAATTTTTCTCTCAAGTCCATGATAACGTCTAGTATGTCAGATCTCCCGTTTGTTATTGAATAGGTGCGCAGAAGCTCCAAAGCATTATGTGCATCTGCGATAGTGTATGTTTTCTCAATGTCAGTAGAATCTTGTTCGTTGTCTGATTCACTATTCACATCCTCAGCAGCTAAAATTGCAGTGGCAGGAAGATCCCAGTTTGTTTCTATTGTGTTGCAAGTTTGGAGCCCTGAATCAATCATGGAGATGTCTGTCAATTGGTATCCAAACAATTCTTTTGAAAGGTTATCCAAAGCAGTAGAAATTGCAGTAGAAACAATTTGCACGTCGGTCTTTGATGCAGATTCCGTCAGAGAATATGCGTGTGTTTCAGCAGGACAATGAAAACCTGCTTTACAGAAACACTTAAGGATGGTTGAGTTGTCCACTTCTTTCCATGCTGCAGCAATCCAGTAGACTACATCCAGTAAATTGACCTGTTTCATGAGTTCGGTTCCGGAAGCATCCTTGTTTGATTCCATGACTGTGATAAGATGTAGAAGCTGTTTTTGTCTAAACTTTAATTTAAATGTCTGAATGACACCCTGGTCTAGGGGTTGAACTAATGCAGTTGTGTTGGGTGGCAGAAACTGCAGCTTAACATTCTGTAGTTCGATCTTGGGATGACAGGTAGCGTTGTCAACAAATAAAATAATGTGGCGCTTTTTTTTCTGCATCTTACGGTCAAAACTTTTCAGCCAATCTTCAAATATAGCTGCAGTCATCCATGCCTTTTTGTTGTTTCTGTAAATCACTGGCAGTGTGTTTATGTTGATGTTTTTAAAAATCCTAGGGTTAGCTGCTTTCCCAATCACTAAAGCCGGTTCTCGTTCCCCCAACATGTTAGTGCATAGCATCACTGTTATTCGCTCTTTGCTTTTTTTACCCCCAGCGCATTTTTCTCCTTTGACAAAAAATGTTTTGTCCGTAGTCGCTTTGAAAAATAACCCGGTTTCATCTAAATTAAAAATGTCTTGAGCAGCGTAACCATAGCATATCTCGGATAATTTAGAAGTCCAGTCAGCCGCAGCACTCATATCTGAATCACCGACTTCGCCACATTGCTTACCAAACACAAGATTGTGTCTTTTAATGAAGGCCTCTAACCAGCCGTTCGATGCTTTAAAGACTGAGTTTTCCAATTCTTTTGCAAACTGTAAAGCTCGTTCTTTGATCATCGGCCCAGATAACGGAATTTTTCGTGCAAGTGCTGATTGACACCATTTCCAACAAAGTGTATTTATGTCTTCATTTCCCGTTTTCCTGCTATTCCTTCTTTTCATACTTGGTGCATTATTTTCAAAGTCATTCATATACTCGGCTTTTCTCTTTAACGTACGTAAAATCTGTGTCTTTCCCACTCCAAACTGTTCTGCCAATAATCGCGAACTTTTTCCTTGCTGATTTTGTCGAATCACTGATAATCGTTCTTCCAGCGTTAATGCTTTTAGTTTTACACTTTTGACACTGGCCATTTCCTATATTGTGTGTAACACTTTTAAAATCCACAAAAATAATTCACTGAGATACTGTACATGTACGTGAATACACTCTAAGCGGGCAATGACTAATTCTTTAGTTAATTCCTGTAATTTATACGGGCCACGCAATGGTCTACTCTGGTCTAGACGTAACCGCGAAGTGATGTCACTTCACGAATCATAGATCTGTGTCTGCCGTGTTTCTCACACCAGTATTGACTGATAAACGTAACACGTCCCACTGTAATCTGGGACTCACTAAATACGGGAAAACTTCGACACCTGTAGACACCTGTGTCGATCGTTTATGGCTCCCAGCGAGACGGAGAAGGACTGGCTGGTCAGTGTATCGTTATCTCGGATTACCCGCGTGTCGTAAACGGGATAAATAACATTGGCGGCGGTTAATTAGCCTGGTCTCTGGTCGCGTCATACGGTGAGCGCCGTAATCAGTGTTAGCATATAGTAAAAAACTCGGGGAAATTGTAGACCCGGTCCTATAACCAGGGAAACGCTTTAAACAGGTGGTCCTAAGACCAGGTTCGACTGTATCAAACTTTTAGCAAGGGACATAACCACTCAACCTGTTTCTAAAGTTTACATAGAACATTCCCCTATTATTAAACATAAATTAGATATAACAAGATATAATTATAATAAATACATCTAAAGACAAGACAAATGAAATTTTTGGGACACGTTAAAAGATACAACAGCCAACTAAAAGCAATATTGGAAGGGAAAATACAAGGTAAAAGGGGCAGAGGCAGACCAAGACTAACATGGACGAGTAACATCAAAAGATGGACAAGTCAATCTATGATAACCTGCACCATCAAAGCAAGAAACAGTGGAATGCGATCCATGGTAGCCAACCTTCGCTGCGGAGATGACACTCGATGATGATGAATTATAATGATAATATTTCTATTGTCCCGGGGATCTCTTTATAACCAGATTCTACTGTTTTTGGAAGGGAATGAAGGACAAAACTGAACCCAATGAAACAGATACTGATGATCTTGAAAGAAGAATGCAAACTCTGAAAATGAGATAGTATAGAAAGATATTCACATATCTTATATAGTCCATATCACCAATGAGGAGGTGCGTAACAAAATCCAATGATCCACAGGACAAAAAGACTTACTGTTTATGGTAAAAGAACAAAATTAAAATGGTACTATTATTTTACAAGATCTACAGGCCTTACACTTGGCCACTTTGCAGGGCATAATACCAGGCAAAAGACCAGGCAGATAGAAAAAGTGGTGGGGAGATGATACCAGAGAATAGACAAGATTAATCTTCACCATATCTCAGAGAGTAGCCCTTTGGTTATGAAAGCTGGAGCAAAATTGTAAAAATATAAAGAGTGCCCCAATGGCCAACAAAGTTATGTGACTGATGATGATCGACAATTAGCAAACAAGACCCCTAATATAGTTTAAAACAAAATTATGTACAATCGCTGATATTTTGAACAATCTTTTTCTAAAAAATTTATTTACAAAAAAGATTGTTCCAAATATCAGAGAAATGTAAAAAAAATAATATTTATAGATCGACTTTTTCTTTAACACAATTTATACCTTTTTGAGTATCAAGGGAGTAAAAATATATTGTTCACTCTCTTCGGGGTGCTTCCATTGTCAAATTATGTTGCAGAGGTTTCTTATTATTTTATCTTAATTTGGGTCTGTCTGGTGCTTTACACCCCTCCCTCACCTCTTTTCAACATGGTATCTATCACAGGATATTCTCATGGTTGTTCAAGATTGGTTCTATGTTGACACTGTTATGATCCAATTTCTGATTTTGTCTCATCTGATCTGCACAGCATGGAATTATCTTTCTTGGATCTGTAAACTACCTAATGTTATCAAATGCAATCTTCTGTATATTTAGTGTTTTCAATTAAAACCTATCATAATATATATATATATATATCTATCTATCTATTGACCTTTCGAGCCGTAACCGGCCCATAGGGCGTAGACCAAGATACACCTTCTCCTATATGAATTTATATATATATATATATATATATATATATATATATATATATATATATATATATATATATATAATTAAAGTGGGAATATTGCAATATCTATTGTCCTTTCAAGTTGATGATGGCACACAGAAAAGAAATTCTAGACTTTCCGTGTCCAAAAATCTTTGCTATTAAGTTAAGACTTTGCACAAGACCTGCATTGTATCTAATCGGGAGTAAATATTGCACTACATGAAGGAAATAATATAACATAATAGTGAAATAAATATTTTTAAAATAAAGAATGAATAAAACAAAAATTTAAAAATTTTTAAACTAAAATTTCACTCACCAAACTCTAATTTCAAGTTATGTTAATCATTAAATAAAAACTTAATTCCAAAAGTCATTTTATTTTAAAGTACTTATTTAAGTCTTTAGCAGCTGAATATCCTGATCAGAATTTTCAGTCTGATAGCAGAATTCATGTTTGTTTTAGGCATAAAATAAAACTAGGTATTGTATAATGTACAATCATTATTTTACAGAATGCTCACAATGAAGTATCTACTCAAACTATGTTTGCTCTGGCTTTTATATATAAACAACTTATATTTCTATAGGTGAAGAACGTTAAGAATATCATGGACAGCTAAGAAGAGTAATGAAAATGTTCTGAAAGAGGCCAAAGCAAAAGGAGAGCTAATATCCAATATTAGGAAGAAACAATCATCATTTTTTGGCCATATAAAGAGAAAGGAACAGCTAGAATATATTGTAACAACTGGGAAAATTGAGGGACAACGAGATAGAGGGAAGCAAAGATAAAAGATACAAGACAGCTTAAGAGAATGGCTTGGCAAAAAGTCAACAACAGAAATGATAAATAATTGTTGAGATCAAAAGTTGTGGAGAGACATGATCACCTACGCCAGCAGGCATAGTACTTGATGATGATTTACATAGATATACTTCATTTCAAAAGTTTTACCACTCTTCAAATTACTGTAATTTAATAGCAATTTTGTTCAATTTATTGAATATTAATCATTATGACATTATAAGAAAATAAACTTCATTTGAAATAGACAGGTGGTTATTTTGAGTTATTTGCAGTATATAAAAATAAATACATAGTGATACCAGCCAAATAAAACATTTAGTTTCCACTGATCAACATTACATGATCGATTTTAAGAACCTTGTAAACATAAAATTGCATCCAGCAAATTTTAAGAACTTTATTTTGCTTGTAATTCATGCCAATGAACCACATAGTTGTCTCTCCACAACTTTCGATCTCGACAGGTATTTATCATTTCTGTTGTTGACCTTCTGCAAAGCCATTCTCTTAAGCTGTCTGCTTTTTTCTCTGTTTCCCTCTATCTTTTTGTCCCTCAATTTTCCCAGTTGTTAGAATATATTCCAGCTGTTCTCTTCTCTAAAGACTAGAGAGAAACTTATCATTGTATATCAAACCTTGAGAAGAGAACAATTAACATTCTGGGTGTTCATTTTAACGCTGGGTGTATGAAATTTAATATAAATATATATATTAGTGAACATGGATATACATGTCCAAGAAATACAAGAACGCAAGGAAGAAATAAAATGTTAGATAATTCTGACAGAAATTTGCAGAATATTTGATTTGAAAGAAGCAGTGACACTAGGAAAATTGAAGATTTGACTGAGATTGAAAAACAGCATTGAAGTTTCAAAATCTACATTAAGGAGAAATCCGAGGAGTGCAGGCTTCACATTTAGAAAATATGATGGTGGAAGAAACACCATTTTTGAAAAACCACATCTATTAGCCATGATAAGCAAGTATGTACGTGAAGTTAAAGAAAACACGTAAAGAATGTTATGCTATTGTTTATTTTGATGAAACATGGATCAATGTTCACCACACTTGTAAAAAGGAATGGCAGTCATCAAATGGAACAATTGGGAGTTGGTAATTTACAGCAAAGGGCAGTGTTTCAAAGTTGCACATGCAGGTAGCAGACATAATGGACTGGTGAAGAATGTAGAGCTCATTTTTCAAAGGCGACAGACAATCTGGACTATTGCGTAACAGCCACACATGTAGATTGAGGAAACTGTATATCCATCATTAGATTGACCCACTTGTCTTTTAATGGACAATGCATCATACGACAATATAGTGGCAGAAAATAAATTCCTGGCATTACTGAGTCCAAAAGATACATTAAAGATGTCTCTCATGAAGGAAGACACATACCATATAATGTTGTGTACATGACATGTTTTGGTCAATAGGGAGTGTATGGTCTTTTATCTTCAAGTTTGCAGAAAGCGCGTTTCTTGATAAGCTGAAAATTGTATATATAGTTGTTTTTTTCCGTTAATTGGTAAGAACTAGGTGTTCGTCCATTTTTCAAGTTCACCTAGGGCTTCTTGCATCCTGGATCCAGCCACTGACATACTTTCCTCATGAGTCCATAACGTCAGATCATCTGCATATATTGCTTAGTGTATTCTGGGTGGAATGTCCATTACGATGTCATTATCTTCTTCTTCTTCTTTCCTTCCTCATTTGCCTTTCAGCGTCGAGGGGAGATATAATTTGCGGTCTTTTGCTCTTCTGTTCGCCTCTGCTGCTGTTATGTTTCCTAGTGCTTCTAATATTCCATAGACCCATCTTTTTCGTGGTCGACCCTTGGGTCTGGTGTTCTTGCAACTTTTGTTGAAAGCTTGTTGTGTTATGTTTTGTTCTTTCTGCCTTGTCACGTGGTCAAACCATTTTATCTGTTGTTTCCTTATATGGGGCTATTCCTAGCTTTTTTCTCAGTTATTCATTTCTGATCTTGTCTCTCAGACTGTTTCCTGTCATTCGTCTAACACATTTCATCTCTGTAGAGGTTATTTTTCTTATTGTTCTTGCATCTAGGGTCCAGGTCTGGCATTGGTAGCACAACGTTGGGATGTCATTATGAAAATTAAAAAGAGTGTTGGGGACACCTTATTCGATTGTGACCTTTTTACTTAGTTGACCTTGTACTTATACTCTGGCCATTCTATCCTTAAGGTATTGAGTGACCCAACTGAATAAATGACCCTGAATGCCAAGTCTAAGAAACTTGTTCTTTAAACTCTATCAAAAGCCTTCTCCATTTCAATCCACACTTTCAAATTCCAAATATCTTTAAAAGAATTGAAAACTGCTAGAGCAGAAATTCAGATGAAGGAGTATCTTGGTCTACGCCTGATGGGCCGGCTATGGCTCAAAAGGCCAATAGATAGATAGATAGATAAGAATTCCACCCATGTGACCTTCCCTGTCCTGTCTAAATGTTTGGTAGCCTCTGATTATAAATCTGTGCTGAGGATTGAGGTGAGTTTCCTGGATGCAGGAAACATCTATCTCTTCTGCAAGTCTGATTGTTAGGGCTTGTTTTTTGTGGTATATGCCCTCTGCAGTCCAGTGTATTATATTCAGCTGTTTCTTGAAGCCTTTCCGGTCAGTGGTAGCTTCTCTCTGGTCCCATTTCCAAGCTCTCCAAAATTGGTCAGGGTGACCACCAATAACTTGGGGTGGACCCCTTCGTGGCACGTGGCCCAGCATTCCACCTGCCTGGGGGGACTCCACAGACAGAACATCATAATTAGAGTCAGTCAGATCCATTCTGATTGAATACCTGTTAAAACATTGCAATGTGTTCTGTGCCAGTGGCCCAGTGCATCCGATTTCAGCCAGCATTTTATTCAGGTTTGCTTTCCTTAGCCTTTGATTGTCCCCAATCTTCCTGCAAGGCAGCAGATTGTCTCTTCTGTAGGGGGATTCTGCCCTTAGATGGTCAGCCCTCCCAGGTTTACGAGCACCATCTGCCCATGCTTGATGTAGTTATTAGTTGGTCATTAGACCATCACCATCACACATCAAACAACAGACTATAAGTCCCTCCTAACTAACACGAACTTCCAGGAGTCTCACCGATGCTGACAAGTCATGTACGAAACCCCACTCTGTCCTTTTATTGATTAGAGTACGACTGTCCTAGGGCTATGCAACTAACGTGATGACGTAGCTCACACAACAATGGTTGCACTCACAATATCTCAGTTACTATAGTAAAAGCATGCAACAGCACACAAAAAGCTGATGCACAATCTCCAAAGTGAAAACTGCTACTGACTAGACAGAGCAGAGCTTAGCAAGGAGTTGGACCATGCAAGAACTTGGCGTCAAACAATTACAATGACAGTTTTGGAACAGCACACGATGTGTTGACGTAATTCACAATTAACGCTTGGCAGGGGAAGGTCGCATTCACAAACATCTGACTTGACAATGAGGAACATTGAGGTGAGTACAACCTGTCATCATCGGCGAACTTTGCTAACTGGATCAGTTGATTAGCTCAGGCGCACAAAATTACACCGTAGAGCCGAAGCTAACCAGTTCCCTAATGTAACTTCTGCAGCGGTCCAGCGAACGTCCTTTTTGTAGCCCGTGGCGGATACAAAAGAAAATCAGGTTGCATTGAGCAAAATGTCCTGGGTAAAATTGATTAAAAATGTGTTACATTAACTTCTACCGTGGAGAAAGCTAACTCAAATATACCTTAGTAGACCTATGTTTAAAACTCGGAACACTCTAGTAGTTAGTTTAACGTAGACTTCCCGTCATTCCCGGCCCATCCTTTTTTTCCTTTTGATCATCCTGCGACCGACATAAACAAATGAAGAAGCCAACAAATGGTTCTAGAGCCGACTCTTGGTTCGGCGAGTTCAAACAGTTTCCGCCAAGAAATACTGTCAGTCACCCACCTCCTCCACCCCAATACATTCACCTCACCATTACCTCACATTTTACTTTCAGTTTTTTCTCTCTCCAAACCTCTTTTCATCAGTCAAAATTATATATCCGATCTGATCATTCTGATTTTGTCGAGTTACAGTGAACAGTTCCATTTTAACAGGAAACAGTGCTATTGTTGTAATCTGTGTTTTCATTGTCTGTTGCTTCGGTCGTGGTATAATATGAACAATAAACGTCAATTAAATGAAAAAAATCAGATTTTTTCATGAGAAATAGGAACATGATTTTTTTATTTATCAACAATAAGGATAGCAAACCGCAGTGCCTTGTGTGTTTGCAAGTGTTGTCTGTAAATAAAGAGTATAATCTTAAACGGCATTACACACAGCATCACGCCGCTAAATACAAGGACTACATTGTTACAATACATTCTACACTTGTGTGCGATTTGAAAAAAAAGGTTAGTGCTCAGAAATATGTTTTTACTACATTAACAACAAAACAATCAAGTTCCTTAATGGCATCGTTTGTTGTAAGCGCAGAGATAGCGAAATTAAAAAATCATTATGTGACGGTGACTTCATAAAGCGTTGTTCTATTAACATGGCGCGTGCATTTGGAGAAGAAAAAATTGCCAGTCATTTTGAGAGCGTTTCACTATCAAAACAGACAGTCACTAGAAGGGTTGAGGAAATAAGTTCTCATATATCTAGTAAATTAAAGAGTGTTGTTACAAATTCCGCTTACTTTTCTCTGGCTTTGGATGAATCTACTGACATATCAGACACAGCACAACTTTTAATTTTCATAAGAACTGTTTCAAAAGACTTTATTATCAATGAAGAGCTACTAGCTTTAGATTCATTGCATAATACGACCAAAGGTCAAGACATTTATAACTCAGTTATGAAAGTTGTTAACGGTATCTGTGACATAAACAGACTTTCAGCAATAGTGACAGATGGCGCTAAGTCAATGTGTGGTACTCAAACAGGTCTAGTTGGATTATTAAGGAAGGCTGGAATCCATTGCCCAGCATTGCACTTCATTATACACCAGGAGGCGCTGTGTGGCAAGATTCTAGACATGGAGGATGTTATGAAAACTGTAATAAAGTGTGTGAATTTAATAAAAGGTGGGAATCTGTCTTTGATACACCGACAGTTTATAAATTTTCTATCAGAAGTTGAGGCGGAATATATGGCGATTTGGTGCTCTACACACAAGTACGCTGGCTAAGCAGAGGGAATTGTTTGAGGCGGTATTTTGCTTTGAGAAACAAGATAATGCAGTTTTTAGAGAAACATGATACCAACAAAGAACTGATCAGAAAAATGTCTGATCCACATTTTAACAGCGTACTGGCCTTTTTAACTGATATCACCCAGCACATGAATGAACTCAACATAAAGCAAAAGAGACGTCCCCAAACAGTCTCAGATTTGGTAGGACACCTAGATGGATTTATAAGTCAACTAAAAGTTTTTAGATTTACCATGGCCAAAGAAAACTTCATTCGTTTTCCTTCGTGCAAAAAATTGATTGAGGAACGCAGTGACACTGATTTCAAATTTTCTGTATTAATGTTAGACAAACTATTGGAGCAATTCAATGAATGATTTTCTGACTTCAGTGGTATACGACCAGAACTGGCATTGTTTAACAACCCTATGAAGTGTGACATTTTCCAACATGACACTTTTCAGTTGGAGTTATGTAACCTCCAAAGTGACCCCTTTTTCCAATCAAGGATGGAGATAGGAGTTGACTTCTTTGGAAACTTGTGCCACAGGAAAAATATCCCGCATTGAGTGATTTCAGTTTGAAAATTACTTCTATGTTCGGAAGCACATATATATGTGAATGCGCTTTTTCAACAATGAAGGAGATTAAATCGTCACAAAGAAACCGACTCACTGATGGCCACCTTCAGGATTTATTACGAATATCATCATCATCATCTTTACATATTGACTTTGATGAACTTGTTGCTGCACATGAACGTCCACATTGTTCTCATTAAGGGTTTGTTACATGTCAACTTTAAAATGACCTAACTAAAACATGTTTGTTAAACAATATAAATAGCAAATTTTATTCATTTTTATAAATCAACTAGGCATTTTTAACTCTGTTGCAATAAAATGATTTATGTAAGCAAATAATGCCGATAAATAACAAAAATATTACCTTAAAACAAATGGCAAGTTTATTTGTATTGATGTTGTTATGTGTGTGGCCCGCCACAAAAAAAATAATAAAAAGGTGGCCCGCCATTTGAAAGAAATTGGCGACCCCTGATCTAAGATATGCTGATGATACTGTATTACTAGCTGAAAATCCTAAAGATCTACAATTACTTAATGAAATAAACATGACAAGCAAAAAATATGGATTAGATATTCTTTTTTTTCTTCTTCTATCCTTCCTCCATTGCCGTTGGCTTCGAGGGGAGATACAATCTGCGATTCTTTGCTCTTCTGTTGACCTCTTCTGGTGTTATCCCTCCTAGTGACTCTAATATTCCCTTTATCCATCTCTTTCTCTGTCTTCCTCTTAATCTGGTGTTTTCATAGCGTTTGTTTATGGCTCTTTGAGTCATTGTTAGTTCTTTTTGTCTTGTTATGTGGCCGAACCAATTTATTTGTTGTTTCTTTATGTATTCGATGGCTGGTTCAATTTCGAGTTTCTTCCTCAGGTCGGTGTTTCTTACTTTGTCCCTTAAGCTGTTTCCTGTCATTCTTCTGACACATTTCATTTTGGTGGTCATTATCTTTCTTATTGTTCTAGAGTCCAGCGTCCAATTCTGGCACTGATAGCACAGAGTTGGTAGAAAAATTTATTTGTATATTGCCCTTTTTGCTTCCGTAGTTTTTGCTTTGTTTTTCAATAGTGTTGATACTTGGCCTATAACTTGGCATGCTTTGTTACACCTTATATCTATCTCTGTCTCTTGGTTATTGTCTTGTGTTAACGTGCTACCCAGATATTTAAAATTGTCTACTTGCTTCAGAGTCGTATTATCTATTATGATGTTTAGTTTTTCTTTCTTTCTCACTATTGCAATTACTTCGGTTTTGTTTATGTTGATCTTCATGTTGTATTGTTTACAAGTGTTGTTTAGCCTGTTGATATGTTCTTGCAGGTCCTCAGTTGTTTCATGTATCAGAACTTGGTCGTCTGCAAATAGTATTTCATTTATTTCTTCCTCTCTTCTGCTATTTTCTGGTACGTATATATTTTGTTATCTTTTGTGTTATCGCTTGTTATCATCCTTGTTGGTATACTTCCTTTGATTGGGCATGCTAATTTGCATATATTGTCCATATATGTGATGAAAACTAAAGGGGGAAAGCACGCAGCCTTGTCTTACTCCGGAGTTAATGGTGAAATGATTAGAGTAGCCTGCTGAAGATCTTACTGTAGTGCGACTACTTTCATAGAGGCTCTTGCATATCTCTACTAGGTGGTGACTCACTCCGTACAAGGGCAATACGGACCACAGTTGTTCCCTGTCCACCCTATCAAACGCCTTTTCTTGGTCAATAAAAGCTGTATATAGATGGATTAGATATGAATATCAAAAAGACAAACTATTATCATAAACAAAGATAATACTCAAAGCCTAGAAGTTGAAGGAATAGAC
This sequence comes from Megaustenia siamemsis, assembly GCA_032433765.1. Taxonomy (NCBI): domain Eukaryota; kingdom Metazoa; phylum Mollusca; class Gastropoda; order Stylommatophora; family Ariophantidae; genus Megaustenia; species Megaustenia siamemsis. Next base: position 25,943,277 of record JAVIAB010000025.1, on the reverse strand, counting down.
CTGGAGACAGTTCAGAGCTACAACTACCTTGGTTAGGACAGTTGGCATACACTTGGATAGGACAGTCAGTGTCCTTGGATTTCACTATTTCTACAATAGACGACACCCCGGAAAGGCCATCCTTGTACAAAGCAGCATGGTGGCAGCTGAAGTTGATATATCTGCTTGGGTAAATGAATAATTGCAGCTATATGCGGTTAGGGTGCAGACTCAAGTTCCTTTCTAGGTTGTAAATGTGTATGCCTGTAATTGGGAGATGGACACACAACAATGGCAGAATCTCTTCGCGTTCGAGGAGGTCATTTTCTGCTGAGACTTTAATGCTAGAGGTAACTAGTGGGGTAACATCATAACCAACAAACAGGGAGAAGACCTAGAGACCGGATTTATGTCAACCGATTTAGTGTGCTTGAATAATGGAAGGGCAACCTGAATGGTTACTCGAAAGAGAACTCTGATAGTGTCATAGACCTGGCACTGGTGTCTTCCACCTTTGTGGTATGCAGGCGGAGCACACTTGAAGTGATCAGTATCCATGTGTTAACCTTAGAAAGGCAGAAATAGAAGCCAGAAAAGAAAGATCATCACATTCCACTATGAGAGCACAGACCTGAACGTCATTAGCAAAATCAGACATAGGAAACAGGGCACCCCTCAGGAGATGGACGCAGCCGCCTAATGGAACAAAGAAGTCGAGGAAGCTTGGCAGAACAAGAGACAAGATATGGCATAGAGCCAGAAAGAATGGAAGAACACAATCCAAGCTATTGGAGCATCTGAAAGAGGTTGACCATAAAATTATGGGTTTTATATATGTGCTAAGCATGTCAAGTGGGATGATTTCTTTAAAAAAAAAGTGTGCTCAGAAAAATTGCTAGCCACATTCTGGCACCCTCATCAGAGCACGCATGACACAACATGACACAGAGGCATACCAGACTTTCAGAGAACATGCCAGATATGGCAGAAATCTGATGATGGCAAAGGGAAGGCCCTGCTGGCCCGGGACATTGAGCAGACTGACCAAAGAAATGAGGCTGTAAGAATGAGGATGCAGGGGACTTTTTCCGAAGTGTGTGAAGATGTAGTGCTGGGAGAAGATCTCAAGATCACAACTGATGCCATTCGCACAACGCTGCTCCTGACCCAGATGGTGTTTGTTATTACGACATAGGCGATTAAGCTGACGACGACTTGAAAAAACTGGCCAAAGAGTTTACTGTCAACATTCAGAGCAGCTACACAGCTACTTACTACTGCTACTCAAACCAAACAAGGACCACTTTCACATCAGTGATCTACAAAATCATCACAATGCAGAACATGGCAGGAAAGCTATTGGAGAAAATAGCTGCCTGTATACTCACCTGTTACCTTGAAGAGATATGCGCATTCATACCCACACTCAGAGGTTATAGATATAACAAAGAGACATAGCTCAATGCAGCAGTCTTTGCCTATGACGTCTTCAAAAACTTCTACAGAAAAGAGGAAACATGTGCTGCTGCCTATCTGGAGGATGCATACAACATAGTACCATTTGAATACCTCATACACATGCTCCTCAAACTGGAGGTGCACCCTTTCTTCACCAGTGGGATCGCTGCAGCACTATTTCAGAGGAAGATGATACTCAGATGTGGAAATTGGTCATCCGAGCCAACATCAATTTGTCAAGGGCTGCCACAAGGCTCACCATCGTCACCAGTTCAGTTTAACAAGTGCACAATAAGTAACATTTGCAGTGATACCAGGCGCCTTCAAATAACCATAATGATAACAAAAACTATCACAGAACAACCACTGGATGGGAGGGGAAGAACTATAACTTTTGCTGATGATATTCCGGTATATCCAACAGGGAAGAGACATATGGAAAATGGCCTTTATACTGCAAAACGAACTTAATCACATCTCTTTCTGGTGTGGAGTATCAGGTACCTTGTTTATTCTAATAAAGCATCAGTTGCATGGTTCTTCCTTAATGAGCATATTGTTAACAAGGAAACACCGGTGTTATGAATGGGAGCTGAAGAGGTGACTAGGGAAAGGTTGACGACGTACCTAGAAGTCAAGTTTGATTGCAGCCTGTGTTTTAGGGACCTTGTCGATCATGTGATAACAAAAGTCCACAAAGGAATAGCCGCCTTGAAGGTCATGGTAGCTACCAACATCGAGCAGGGGCTACTTACCCTTCTGTTCTAGGTACTGGTCCTTACACCAATCAAGTATGCCCTAGCAATTCTTACTGTCTGTACGACATAGATTGACAGACTGGAGAAAATACAGGATGGAGCTAAGCACATTATCTTGGTGTGTATGAGGGACACTTCCTATGTTGTATCTTTTTGACTTTCCAACCATGGATGACAGGATCAAGATCTGGAGGGCACTAGTATACCTGAAGATAAGTGCAGATAAACAACATCCATTGCACCAAGAGCTCAACACAGGGAAAAGTGTCAGGCTAAAAAGAAGGATATCATGGGTGGGCTGAGCAGAAGATGTCACCAAACAGGTCTGTGATCTTACCAATATCAATGCTGGCGAGGAGTGGATAAAGGTGTTTATGTCATTCAGGGGCACATTCTTGGGTATTGTCACATTCTACAGGAAACGTAGGGAGCAGAACTCAGTCATTGTCAATGCAGAAGACGTGGTCTCATCTGGGATAACACTGATGAGGAAGATGTGGTCATCTATACATACGGATATGTAAAACAACATCAAAGAGTGCATGGGCATTTACAGCACACACTGCAGGCAGAATAGTCAAAGAAGACAGTGGTGTATACGTTATGACCACAAGTAGCTTGATGATGGAGGTGATTGCAGTGACCAGGGCATTCATCTGGCTTGAGTCACAAGACTATACCCATGCCTGTATATTGAGTGATTCGATGAGCATGATAAGAAAAGTGGAGGCAGAATCTGTACACAGGCAATGGGTAGAGTCATTGCAGAAGTCAAGAATACATAGGGTCACCATTGACTAGGAAAGGGGGGTGGGGATAAAAGAGCGGACAGGTTGGCTAGCTGTGCTGTCGTTGAAGATAGTCAACCAATGGATCGGACGGATGTCATTAATGCCCTCTGAGATGTGGGAAGGGAAGGGCACAGGACTTTGCAAACCATGAGTCTACATCACTCCTTCAGATGAAAGAGATGGGAGTTAAGATGACCACAACCAGAAATGAGAAACATAGTGGGACTTATCAATTAACACAGAATTGGAGTCGTCAGTCACTGGACACTGCAGGACTTGCTGAGAAGGGGATCTGAGCACCTATGGACATGTTTTGAGTGCAATGATGATGACCAGCAAATAACTCATAACTTGGATATACTATAACCAGAGATGGAAAATGGAAAATGGAAAACTGAAATAAACAAAAGAATAGGAATGATAAAAAGTAATTTTAATGCCATGAAAAATTTACTAATATCATAATAAATAACACCAGGTCTAAAACTAAGAATAGCAAAATGTTATGCCTTCTCAACATTCCTGTAAGATGCAGAAACAGAAACACAAGACATTAGGCAAGAAAATAGAACAGAAAATTTGAAGCCTTTGAATGTGGAATGTTTTTATAGAAGAATTTAATAGAACTATTAAACACAAGACAAAGGAGATTTTTGGGGCATATTAAAAGACAGAAGCCTACTAAAAGTAATCTTGGAAGGGAAAATACAAAGTAAAAGAAGCAGAGGTAGACCAAGACTAACATGGATGAGTAACATCAAAAGACGAACAAGTCAGCTTATGACAATCTGCACTATCAAAGCAAGAGACAGAGCAGAATGGCACTCCATGGCAGCCAACATTCGATGCGGAAACGGCACTCAATGATGATGAGATGAATGCAATCATCAATCTGTTAGAGGTGCCCAATTCTGAAAGAAAATCATTAAAATGTAGAAACATCCTTCAGCTTTAGGATATACCTCATCACAAGTGAGCAATTTGTTCAATTACTGTAAATTATATTTTGTAGGGAAACTAATTATAAGGCTGACAGGGATCAAAAAAAGGTGCTACTTTAAGAAAATTGCAGTACTATGTCGTGGAAAATCGAACACAGCATACAAAAATTCATGGCAATATATACAGGAGTTTTCAAGATATTAGATAAAGTTTGAGGACATGTGTTTGAAAATGGACTATACTATTTATTTCTGAGAATTTATATAGTCTTTAAAGGATATACAAATCATGAGATATACCAGAGGTGAAGGCGCACTTCACGGCAGCAGAGCTGGAAGTTGTCAGCGACCCACAGCTGAAGGCTTGTACCAGGATCAGTGAACCAGAACCATCCAGACCCTGTTCAACCTCTCCGTAGTGCCTCCAGTAACAGACTAACCTGTCTAGTGTGGCCAAGCGAGTAGGTATCAAAGAGGGAAGACAATCCCGTACCCAAAAATGTAGTGCTGAAATTGGATGTGTTGGATCAAAAGGCGCAAATACCACAGTTATACTGGAAACCACAACACAACACACCCACTCAATGTCCTTTTAAGGGCGGATGATGAAGAAGTGTATTTCTTTAGTCATCAGGTGAACACAAGCAAGCATTTGATATGCCACATGCAGAATCCATTTTGTTTTAGATATAACAAAAATATGTTTAGTTTGATAAACATGTACTGTAATGCCATATTGGAAAAGAGAAAGTGTTGGAACAGGAATTTAATATAAATTATTTTGATAGGCCATACACATGCACAATGAGCAAATAATAATAAAATTGCACAAGCCAAAGTAGCATTTTAGTGAGAAAGTTCAAAGGTGCTATACAGAGCCAATTCTGACCCATTTAAGCAAATAATGTACAGTAGACAAACAAATGAAAAGACGATTCGAGGCCAGAGAGGTGGAATTTCTCAGAAGAATTTTGAGACTTCCATGGACAGATAAAATGACCAATAAGGAAATTCTCAAAGAGGCCAACACAAAAAAAAAAGCTCTTGATAAACAGAAAGAAACAATCAACAATTTCTGGGAACATCATGAGAAGAGAAAAATATGAGAAGATACTAGATAGCTGTACGTGTAATCAGTTAACAGAATTGATACAATGCATTATGGACAGAGACTGTGAATGGACATGATTGCCTATGTCAACTGGTCTGGCACATAATGATGATAAACAATGAAGGTCCTGAAATAAGCACAAATTAGTGATTAGCAAGCAATAATTATCAGAGAGAAAATAGAAAAGCTATTATTACTAATAAAGGTGAGAAGTTAATATTTAAAAGTTCAAATATGTAGATATTCAGTCTTTGGTTCAACTGCATAAACCAATCATCTTACAATATGTATGTATCAAGTATGGAATAAAATATTTTTTATACCTTTACAGATAGGTGCTGTTTTGTGTTGTAAAAGAAAGGCTATCTGTCCCAATACTTTTGTTTTTACATTAATATATCGATGTGTATTAATTCCCTTGCACTCCAGAGTGGCCAGGTACGTAGATGAAGACGATTTCTTTTAAAGTTGACAGCTGCAGGGACTTCAACCACTCTCTTCGCCTCCACCCAGCCTCAACCTTCTTAAGCATACTCATGGAGTCACTGAGAAAACATACTCCTGCGAAAGACTGTGTTTCGAGCCATGTCATTGCCTTAGTGACTGCTAAAACCTCCACTGTCATGCTGCTCGTTGTTTGCGAAAAAGCACCACTATCCTCATGCACCATTTGCCCTTTCACCTGCGCTGTATATGCCCATGAACATCGTTTATTTCGTACAACCGAACCGAACGAGCTGACAAGCTTGCTGAAAAGGCTAAAATTTCAGATGGCAACGCGGACATTTTACACGCAATCCGCGAGGCGGGAAGAGTAGCAGACTCTCGAGACGACAAGGATTCAAACGCAATGGCGAGACTAACGCATAGTCGCGTAAGGCTTGGCACAGCTAAGAGCGAACATTTTCAGGACGCCAGAGGTGTATGGTTAACCAACTGCGAACCGGCACGATCAGCCGTCACACACTTGTGAATTTACTCGAAAGGAAATCGGAGCACTTATGGGTATGCCCCTTGTGCAAGGAGGATGATCTTTCGACTAATGACTAATGACTAATGTGTATTAATTCACTTCTTTGTCTATTGTTCAGAAAATGTCCTTTCTAAATATATTCTATTGCTCATCATCATTGAGTGCCATCTCCGCATCGAAGGTTGGCTACCATGGACCGCCATTCTATTGCTAAAAAACTTTAATCTTACCTACTAATATAAAGTTCTATCAAATAAAAAATAAGTAATATGCAAAGTACAAAAACTATAACTAGGAAAGTAACAACTAAGATAAAACTATTCCTGCGTTGTGTCGACACCAAAATGGTGATACTGGAGTGTCCTCTCCAGGATGCGAGCTTGTGCAGAAAAAAAGAGACAAGTTATTGCCCATGCAACATGTTTCTTTTCTCCATGTAGCTGAATTATTTAAAGTCTAGCAGGGCAAGAACAATTTGGTAAAGAACTACTAAAAACAATGAAAAATAGTGTTAAAAAAAGAACAAAAGTTTACATTACCTTAAATATCTGATTGCAGATTAAAAAAATAAAAAGAATACTATTTGCCAAATAAGATTTATTAGTATAAGAGATATATTACTAACCAAAGAGAAAAATATAAACTTAGAATATTCAATTCAAACGTATTATCAAACCCTTCCCAGGCATGTGAAAGCTGGAAAACAAGGAAAGAGATTCAGTAAAAACTAAAAGCTTTGGAAGACAAATGCCTAAGAAAAATACTCTGTGTATAATGGAATGAATTCAAGACCAATATAGAGATAAGAGAAATTGATATGCAACCAACGATCTCATCTACTATTAAGAAGAGAAGATGGACATAAATCAGACACGTGTTGAGAAGAGACAACAATAGAATTCCAAAACAGGCTCTTCTATGGAAAACATAAGGATACGGACAAACAGGAAGACCTAGAGAGATACTTAAAAGATCACTTATAAGAGAAACAAAGTTAACAGGTAAAGACTCATTAGATAAGATCGAACATCTCACCATAGAATAGAGATAGATGGCAAAAAATGCTACGAGCTCTATGTGATGTCTAGCAGAATGGAAAGGATCATGATCAAAGAGAAAAAAAAACTATTTACAGATAATAAATTCTACATGTAAATTTAAACTATTTTTTTTGTCGGCACATCACAGATTCAGACATTCATGGTGCCAATTCTATAGCGCTCGAAAATATATGGCCTTTGGCATCTTGACAAACAGATGGTAGAAAGTGATCATTAGGTAAGTGTGGACAATATATTAGTTTCTTGTGCTGGATGCTGTTTTATTGGAGCAGCTTCTCTCATGGCTGAATCTGCCAATATTGGGATATTGGATAGACAGATTTGATCGCAGAATGAACTCCTCTAATATTGTAATGTTTGTTATCCATGTGCTCCAATCTGATGCCAGATTTTCCCATTTTCTTTTGCTGATAGAGAATTCAGTCAAGGAAGCCCTGCAAACATCATTATATCTGCTGTTTGCCATACAATAATTGTTTGGGAATATGATTATTTGTTATGCTAAAAAATACATACATGTGTTAACTCATAATTTATCCTACATTAACATGCACATTGCAATATTTATATGGTTGATAATAACATTTCTTCACCAATATTCTGCATGTCGCATGCAATGGATAGAGTCGTTGCAGAAATCCAAAATATGTAAGGTCACCTTTGTCTATGTCCCTGGACATGCGGGAGTACGGGGAAATGAGAGAGCGGACAGGTTGGCTAGCTGCGCTGTCGTTAAGGACGTGCAACCGATGGATCGGGCGGACATCATCAATGCACTCCGAGATGTGGGAAGAGCACAGGACTTCGACAAACACAGATCAACGTCGCTTCTTCGGATGATGGAAATGGGAGTTAAGATGGGCACAGCCAGAAATGAGAAACTTGGTGGCCGTGTAAGAAGACTTATCAACCAACATAGAACTGGAGTCGTCAGTCGCTGGACACTGAGGGAATTGCTGAGGAGGGGATCTGAGCACCTATGGACATGTTCCGAGTGCAAATGATGATGACCCGCAAATAACTCAATTTATTTTCAGTAATGTTTTTTTTGGCTGTTGCCATAACAATACTTTTTACAATGACAGCTTGTCAAGCCATCGATCAACCTCCTTAGGCGCCTCTTACGACATGCCTGGAAGGTCACAGTGTCACTATTCTTTACTTTCCTCATAATGAGGCCCCGGTAACACACAAACAGCCATAGATTTTAGAAGCAGTGATCTCTGCAATATATGCCATTTTGGCACATTGGAGATTTTGGTTCTGCCCTATGTGCCGTCTTCGGCTCGAAAGGACAATAGATAGATAGATAGAATGTTTTTTTGTATGAAATATTTCAAAACAAGGAGTAAAACAAAATGCAATATCACAGTCATCTTCTTTGCTCTGTTGACAACTAGTCTCAAATCATTGGAAGACAATTAAATGTGGTTCAAATTTCTGTTGTGTTGGTTGTATTTCATCGTCACTGTTTAACTCTGATTCTGGTGATGGTGACATTGCATACTCAAATACCATTTTCCTACCTACACCTGTCTTTGCAGTCAATGTTGATGGCTGGGTAGACACCTTTAACTTACCTTGTTCACTCACAGAGCTATAAGAAGTCTCACACGCTACAGAACGATCATTTCTAAAAAAATTCTAAGATCAATGAAGGTAATTACAAAGGAATTTGAACAGGACTTATGTTCATTGAGTAAGAAAAGCATCTGTAGTGTGTGTGACACACCTCTATCCTAATCTCTATAATTCAACTGAGAGTGCCTACGTAATGGGGTTGGTATCAATTAAATTGTATGTTCCTTGAAATGCAGAGATGATTCAAGAAGCTACATGACGGGCTCTATTTCAAGCCAGAGAGAATGCATCAAGGCCAATTGAAACAAAGGAAATTATGTGATTTTAAAATAATAATAATAGGATATAATTATATCAGCCCAGACACAAAGAACCCATGTGATACACAAGGCGCGAAACGGGCACATGACCAGCAAGGAGGGGTACTATCTCCAACACTTTTTCTAATCTACATCAATGACCTAGTTACTGAACTACCACAGGGTATCAAACCTAGTTCTTACACGTAGGCAGTCTTTAAATAACATCAGAATAACACAAACTTATCACAGTGCAGATTGCAATACAGACCACGCTCTCATCATCAGTAAGATCAAAGCCAGAAGTAGTCGTACTTACAAAGCAAGAGAGCCTGCAGCAGCCAAGATCAACATCACAGCGACAAAAATCACATCAATCAAAGACATTTTTAGATCTAAGTTTGAAGAATTGGTAGAAGAAGTAGAAGATGCATCAAGTGTGGATGACAACTGGTGCTCCCTGAAAACACACATCTATAATTGTGCTCTATCTACCTACGGCCAAAAACGGTTCTCAAAGAACGACTGGGTCGAGGAAAATGCAGCAAGACTAGACCCACTAATAGCTAATAAGAAAAAAACTCTACTGAACTTCAAAAATAACCCCAATCAAATCTCCAAGGATCAGCTTAAACATGCACAAGCCACCCTACAACACGAAGCAAGAAGATGCGCAAACGAATACTGGAACAATCTATGCTCTGAAATACAGAAAGCCTCAGACAGGGGTGACACAAAAACCATGCATGACAATATAAATAAGGCCCTTGGACCAAAAATAACCAAATTAGCCCCCCTAAAATCCAAGTTTGGAGAACCTATTACTGATAAGGGACAACAAATGGAAAGATGGGTTGAACACTATTCCAATCTATACTGTGACGACAGACCAGCAAACACAGCTCTAGCACAATCAATACCCAAACATCCTACAATGTCTGAGCTGGATGTCGAGCCTACTATGAAAAAACTTGCTGACGCTATAAATGCCCTCTCAAGAGGAAAAGCTGCAGGAAATGACAACATTCCCACAGATGTACTAAAGGACAACCTAAGCGTACTACTTCCACATCTATACAAACTGCTAATTAAATGCTGGAGACACGGAGTAATACCCCATGAGATGAGAAATGCCAAGATTATAACGCTTTACAAAAATAAAGGAGACAGGGGCGACTGCAATAATTACAGAGCATTACATCTCCTTAGCACAACCGGCAAGGCTTTTGCTAGGGTCGTACTTAAACGCCTGCATAGACTTGCAAAACGTGTACTTCCCGAGTCCCAATGCGGATTCAGAGCTGGGAGATCAACCATAGATATGATCTTCACTCTTAGACAACTGCAGGAAAAATGTTGAGAACAAAACATACCTCTCTATATTGCCTTTGTGGATCTCACAAAGGCCTTCGACACAGTAAACAGAGATGGGCTCTACAGGGTACTAGAAGGCATAGGCTGCCCTCCTAAATTACTTAGGCTGATAATTTCCTTCCATGAAGACATGAATGGCAAAATCCATTTTGATGGGAGTTCATCAGAGAGTTTCAAAGTCAACAAAGGAGTGAAACAGGGATGTGTCCTCGCTCCCACCCTTTTTGGTATATTTTTTGCTGCCCTCCTAAATTACGCCTTCAAAAACAGCTCAGGAGATATTTACATTCACACAAGACCAGATGGCTCACTGTTCAACCTAGCACAACTAAGAGCAAAAACCAAAACAAATGTTGCCCTACTTAAAGAATTTTTATTTGCCGACGATGCAGCCCTAGTCGCTCATAGTGAAGCCACCCTACAATCCCTGATCAACAACCTGGTCAAAGCATGCAACCTTTTTTCACTGTCAATTAACGTTCAGAAGACAGTAATACTAAATCAAGGTGACATCAAACCTCTATTTATTACTCTAAAAGACTGCCCACTAGAAGCAGTACAGAAATTTACATATCTTGGATCCACAGTTACGCAAACCATCTCTCTTGATGAAGAAATAAACTGTCGAATTGGTAAGGCAGCCACAACCTTTGGCAAACTCACAGAAAGGGCGTGGAACAACACGAAACTAACTCAAAAGAATAAACTTTTAATATATCAAACATGTGTGCTTAGCACACTACTATATGGATCCGAAACCTGGACAACATACTCAAACCAGGAAAAAAGACTAAATGTCTTCCACATGCGATGTCTCCGCAAAATAATGCACATCAAATGGCAAGACAAAATAACCAACTTAACTGTCCTGCAATGTACTAAGACCCCAACAATCATGTCGATGCTCAGAAGTCGAAGACTAAAATGGCTAGGGCATGTTCAACGAATGGAAGAAAAGCGCATCCCTAGGCAAATACTATATGGTGAACTAACACACGGGAAAAGACAAATCAGCAGACCTAAACTACGATATTGAGATATCTGCAAATCATCTCTGAAAGACTTCTCCATCTGTGAAAACGACTGGCAACATCTGGCAAGTGATCGCACATCATGGAGAGCATGTATAAGGAATGGTATAACAACTTTTGAGAGTGTGCTAAGACAAAACTTAGAAGAGAAAAGACTGAAGAAAAAGGATGGTAAACCCTGTGGACCAGTGAGCCTGACCTGTTCATTACGTGACCGCGTGTGTTTGTCAAACATTGGTAGAATTAGCCACGAGAGAAGCTGTTCGGCAAAAACAATACCTAAAAAAAAATACACAATAGCCTCCACTAGACCGTCTGACAAGACGAAAAGGGCCACACACAGGGTATCAAAGTGGCAATGTATGCAACAGTGGCTTCCAAATTGTTGCAAAGAGCTATGAATGCACTGAATTCATGGACAGATAGATGGCGTATCAGCATCAATACAGACAAATGCAGTACTACACTTTTCACTCTCTCCCCAAAACAAAAAGCAGGAGCCATCTACATAAACAATGAGCCTGTGAAAGAAGACATACAGGCTACCTATCTCTGAGTTATATTTGATAATAAACTATCTTGGAAACAGCAGATAAATAAGGCAAACCAAAAAGCAAGGAGGATGTTGGCTATTCTAAGAAAGAGGGAATAATAGAACAAAGAAGTATGTGTTAGCACTCGGAAAAATTGACAGACAAACAACAACAGAAAAAAACGAAGAACAATATATGGTCCCTATATAATAATATTTATTTATTATTATTTGTATCTATTCTAAGAAAGCTGTGTGGAACCACGTGGGGTGCGAGTGGGAAAATACACCCACATTTAGAATATGGATCATCTGCATGGTGCTCATATTAAACACCACACTGCAAGAGCTGGATAAAGTACAAAACCAGGCACAACTAAGAGCAAAAACCAAAACAAATGTTGCCCTACTTAAAGAATTTTTATTTGCCGACGATGCAGCCCTAGTCGCTCATAGTGAAGCCACCCTACAATCCCTGATCAACAACCTGGTCAAAGCATGCAACCTTTTTTCACTGTCAATTAACGTTCAGAAGACAGTAATACTAAATCAAGGTGACATCAAACCTCTATTTATTACTCTAAAAGACTGCCCACTAGAAGCAGTACAGAAATTTACATATCTTGGATCCACAGTTACGCAAACCATCTCTCTTGATGAAGAAATAAACTGTCGAATTGGTAAGGCAGCCACAACCTTTGGCAAACTCACAGAAAGGGCGTGGAACAACACGAAACTAACTCAAAAGAATAAACTTTTAATATATCAAACATGTGTGCTTAGCACACTACTATATGGATCCGAAACCTGGACAACATACTCAAACCAGGAAAAAAGACTAAATGTCTTCCACATGTGATGTCTCCGCAAAATAATGCACATGAAATAAAAAAGTAAAAGTAAAGTACCCCCGTCACGCCAAGTGGCGTATAGGGAAATATGGTGTTAGTGACCCTATATTTTACAGACCTTCAGCACATGATTTTTGGGGTAATGTGGTCGGTATTACGCCCGTGCTGCTTTTACTTTCCCAGAAAAAATCCGGTACCCATTTAAGGCACATCAAATGGCAAGACAAAATAACCAACTTAACTGTCCTGCAATGTGCTAAGACCCCAACAATCATGTCGATGCTCAGAAGTCGAAGACTAAGATGGCTAGGGCATGTTCAACGAATGGAAGAAAAGCGCATCCCTAGGCAAATACTATATGGTGAACTTACACACGGGAAAAGACAAATCGGCAGACCTAAACTACGATATAGAGATATCTGCAAATTATCTCTGAAAGACTTCTCCATCTGTGAAAACGACTGGCAACATCTGGCAAGTGATCGCACATCATGGAGAGCATGTATAAGGAACGGTATAACAACTTTTGAGAGTGTGCTAAGACAAAACTTAGAAGAGAAAAGACTGAAGAAAAAGGATGGTAAACCCTGTGGACCAGTGAGCCTAACCTGTTCATTACGTGACCGCGTGTGTTTGTCAAACATTGGTAGAATTAGCCACGAGAGAAGCTGTTCGGCAAAAACAATACCTAAAAAAAAATACACAATAGCCTCCACTAGACCGTCTGACAAGACGAAAAGGGCCACACACAGGGTATCAAAGTGGCAATGTATGCAACAGTGGCTTCCAAATTGTTGCAAAGAGCTATGAATGCACTGAATTCATGGACAGATAGATGGTGTATCAGCATCAATACAGACAAATGCAGTACTACACTTTTCACTCTCTCCCCAAAACAAAAAGCAGGAGCCATCTACATAAACAATGAGCCTGTGAAAGAAGACATACAGGCTACCTATCTCTGAGTTATATTTGATAATAAACTATCTTGGAAACAGCAGATAAATAAGGCAAACCAAAAAGCAAGGAGGATGTTGGCTATTCTAAGAAAGAGGGAATAATAGAACAAAGAAGTATGTGTTAGCACTCGGAAAAATTGACAGACAAACAACAACAGAAAAAAACGAAGAACAATATATGGTCCCTATATAATAATATTTATTTATTATTATTTGTATCTATTCTAAGAAAGCTGTGTGGAACCACGTGGGGTGCGAGTGGGAAAATACACCCACATTTAGAATATGGATCATCTGCATGGTGCTCATATCAAACACCACACTGCAAGAGCTGGATAAAGTACAAAACCTGGCACTTAGGGTCATCACAGGAGCAATGAAATCAACACCAATATTTGAGATGGAGAAATTGTGGAGGATTCCAGCACTGAGAGAACGGAGGGACACAAACTGACAAAGGTACTGATACATGCAGAAAAATTTCCATGCATGCTGAGAAACATCCAATGAAGGACAGATTAAAAAATCTTGCATTTGGGCGACTTAAGAGAAGCAGTTTTATCCACCAAGCAAAGCGTATTTGTAGACAAACACCAGACATACCAAGAGTTGTTAACCCCCTACTGCCCATACCAGAACAGACTCCCTGGACAGAGGAATCAAGATTATCAATACAAATACGGACAGAAATGAAAGGAATACTTGACAAAGAGGAACAGAATAGTAAACAGCGTAAAACAATAACTCTCAGTTTCTTGGATGAAAAATACCCACAAGACCTATGGATTCGTGTGTACACAGATGGATCAGCACAGAATGCAGTAAAGAATTGGGTGGGGTGGGGGGGTTGCGCGCGCACATATATATATATAGTACCCTAATAACACTAGGGATATGAATAAAATAGCAACATGGAAATATTGGCACAATTATGATGCAGAAATCCAAGCAATAAAGTTGGCAATAGAAAAACTGTTGAACAGTAATCTTAGCCCACAGCCTGTAGTGTTTTTGACAGATGCAAGATCAGTACTACAGGCACTACAATCCAGAAAATTACCATATCTGCAGACCTTATTGACTGAACTCTGCAAGCATCACAGGGTTGCCCTGCAGTGGATCCAATCTCACTGTGGAATACCAGGAAATGAGAAAGCAGATCAGTTGGCAAAGGAAGGTTCAACAGGCACACAACTAGATGCACTAGTTACATACCATCAGAAGAAACAGATAATCAAATCAATCAGAGGACCACAAGCCCCAAATCAGAATGCCTTTCATAATATGAATAGATGTGAACAAATTATCATTATACGCCTCAGAACAGGACACAATCAACTTCACAGTCACATGTATACAACATTCAAGATCGGCACCTCAACTACATGTACATGTGGACAGGCACCCCAGACTGCTGAACAAATACTTCAAGACTGCACTGAATATAGTAGACAGGAAAATCCATTGGCCCATAGATAAAACACTATATACAAAACTATATGGGCCACTGCAAGAATTACAAAAGACAGTAAAATTTATACAGGAAACGACATTGCAGATATAGACAATTTCAGGCGAACGAAAGATAAATAGATAGACTGGCATTGTCTCATATCACTCCAGCAATCTCAGCTGGTTCGCCCTTGAAAATCGCCTCATTGTCCAGTTGGGTTTGCTGTCCCCCCCAAGGCATGAACATATTGATCTAATACACATAGGACACCTACTACACATTTCTTACCCCCATATGCTACCAAACCTATACATGTATATGTACTTGTCTGCATATGTATTGGCACATTTGGGCACCTTTGGGTTTTCTTCTGTGTACTTTGTGGCAATATATACGGATTTATGCTTGTATTGTTATATACACGTTTTTTTTACTCATGGGTTCGGGGTGCACACACAGTTAGATATGCACTAGTTTATACAAATCTTGTACCCACCTCCCCATATTTTTAGAACCCTTCCATTCTGTCTTCTCACCTGACTGCCCAGTCAGTGAGATATAGTTGGTCATCCTGCCTTCTCATTTTAGTTCATTCAGAAGCTGACCACGCTCATGAATAAAAGGGAAGTGACATTTTTAAATTTCCTTTCTTGAGTATCTAGCATATTATCGCCATGTAGTTAGATTTGTTCACATATTCCTATATATTTTTGTGTGTGTTGTTTGTTGTTCCAGCAGAAGGCCTACTTGGCCGAAACGTCGACTTTTGTTTTGTCCATTACCACGTAAAGCTGTCACAATACCACTTTTTTCTTCTTACTTTTTAAAAATTGCCATTATCATCAGCTTTACAGCGGCTTCACATCTCTATCTTTATGCCTTTACTTCTTTAAGGTTAATCTGCAAGGCAAAAACCTTATCCAGGCATTTAGTCCGAGGCCAGAGCAACCAGAGAAGATGGTGTCTGGAGTGGTAGTAGTTTGAAGATCAGGCAAGAAATTAGCAATTCGATAACATCGATAATAAGACTTGCTGCAAGACTGAGAAACTTAGAACCATCAAGGATAGTTGAAAGTTGGAGTAAAAATTAGCAATCTTCAGTCCACAATGTACTTGTTTTTGGAGAATGGGATTAGCACTGAGTAGAAGAGACTTACCTAAAGACTGGAAAGAAGGTTATATGATCAAACTACCAAAGAAAGGAAGTTTACAGGAGTGCACAAATTATAGGGGAATTATGCTATCAGTGCCAGGAAAAATATTAAGCAGAATCATTCCGGAGAGACTAAAAGAGGCTACAGAGAAACATTTCAGAGATGAACAAGCAGGTTTTAGGAAGAACAGATCATGTGCTGATCAAATAACTACCTTACGTATAATAGTTGAACAAAGTTTAGAACTAGAATCCCCACTTTATATTGGATTCATAGATTACGAAAAGGCATTTGATAGTTTAGACAGAAGAATGCTTTGGAAGTTGCTGAGTCATTACGGAATCCCCATAAAGTTTATTAACTTCATAAAAATAATGTATGAAGGAACAAAATGTAGTGTGGTGCATGAAGGACAGCTTACAGAAGCATTTGAAATAAGAACAGGAGTAAGGCAGGGATGCCTTCTGTCTCCCTTTCTCTCTGCGATCAGGACTCAATCAGAGTAGGAGTCCAGACTCTCACATGAAGACAGCTGTCTGTTTAAGCCTGTTAGATCCACTCCGATTGAATACCTGTAAAAACGTTGCACTGTGTTCTGCACCAGTGGCCCAGTGCATCCGATTTCAGCCAGCATTTTGTTTAGGTTTGCTTTCCTTAGCCTTTGATTGTCCCCAATCTTCCTGCAAGGCAGCAGATGATCTTTTCTGTAGGGGGGATTCTGTCCTTAGATGGTCGGCCTTCCCAGGTTTACAAGCATCATCTGCCTGAGTCACTAGAGGTGACTAACACAGACATGCAACTTGTAATATGAGAAAACTGCAACTAGGAACACTTTTCATGCACAGTCTCCAACTGTTCCCGCCGCCTATCCCCATATACCGGTAAGTCACGTCTCTTAAAAATGATGATCGTCGTAGCACTTGATGATGTTAGGCCATCGTTGATGACTCCAATTCCGAACATAGAGACACAGTCAGACGTCAAATTTTCCCCGTCGCACATCAAACAGCAGACCGCAAGATTTGCGCACAGCCGGTTTAGGGAACCATTACGATGACGTAGCACACACCAATGTCGCCGAACAAATAATCTCGATCCTTTTAGATTCCTGTCTGATTACTCAATTGTAAGCAGCCTACGACGAATAAAACACGAAGCAAATTCCCCAAAGAGACAAATCTGCGGCTGACGAAGTATTTTACATTAATGTGTAACATGGTGTAACTTGCGTCAAAGAATTTCAACGGTCTTGAACAGCACCAATGTGATGTAAAGCGCAGATCAAGTCTAGACGGTGGAAGGTCTCACTCACAACACTTGATTCGTCAAAAACAGACTGTTATCGGCCTACGACCTCGCTTTAGCGACACAGATGTATCAAGCATATCATCATTTTGACTTTAACGCAGAAAAGTGCAATGAAGATCCAAAATTAATCAGAACCTGGGTGTATTTTCTGCAGCGATCGAGAGGACATGGACTAGATCCGCCATCTTGGAGACGGAAGTCTCCATTTCTCTTTCTACTTGCCATAGATTGGATTATGAAAATAACTCAAAACAACAGAAATGGAATCCAATGGTCACTGACCAAACAACTTGATGATTTAGACTTTGCTGATGGCATAGCTCTCCTATCACACAGCCATCAACAGATGCAGGATAAAATTAGCATACTTGATGAGAGATCACAACAGCTAGGACTGAAGATTAATAGAGATAAGACCAACATTATGAAAATTAATACAGTTGGCAATAACCAAATAAAACTAGGAGAAATACCTCTACTAGACGTACAATCTTACATATTTCTGGGCAGTAATATAGATAAAGAGGGAGGAACAGAAATGATACCAAAATAAGGATATCAAAAGCAAGAGGAGCTTTCATTGCACTGGGAAACATATGGAAATCCAAAGAAATTAGGTTAAATACAAAAATAAAAATTTTCAACTCAAATGTTAGTTAAGTCGGCCCTATGGCTGTGAAACATGGAGAACAACAAAATTGACAATCACGAAGATACAGACTTTCATTAATGGATGCTTACGCAGAATAAAAGGATGGAAATGTCAGGACAAAATTACTAACGTAGAATTATGGAAATGTACCAGTCAAATACCAGTGGATAAAGAGATACAGTGAAGACGATGGCGCTGGATAGGACACACACTACGAAAGTCAACTGAGAGTATTACACAATATGCCCTTTTTTGGAATCCCCAGGGGAAAAGACAAAGAGGAAGACCAAGGAATTCTTGAAGAAGACGGAAGCAGAGTTGAAGATGATGGGGAAGACATGGAATGATCTTAAAAGAGTGGCAAAAAACAGAATGACTAGGAAAATGTTTGTTGAAGACCTATGCTCCACTGGGAGCTAAAAAGGTAGAAGAAGAGAAGAATCAAACATTAAAAAGAACTGGCTATTCAGCACCCTTCTAGAGGAAATTAAAATACTACGGCCATGTCAAAAAACACAGTGGACTGGAAAGAATAAAAATAGAAAGCGTGGTTCATGCGCAGTGCATCATGGACAGGCCAAGAAGAAGGTGGTTTCAAGACATCATTAAGACCTTGAACATGACAACAGAAGTGCAAGATCTGACTGGCAATAAAACATCCATATGGGCTGTGATGAATGCAACATTCTGTAAAGGACATGCAACCTGATGATGACCTACACTATTTGGTTGTTGTTCATATGTGTGATTGTACAGTACTTGAGAATTCACACAGGAGAACTCACAGTGTAGCTGAAAATGCTATCCCTGTGTGGACTCACAAATACTGTATACTAACACTCACGAGCAAACAGCCCCAACCACATTGTGTAAGTAGAGGGATACACCAGGCTGCCGCAAACAGTTAGGTGCCAAATATACACAATACAGAAACATTCCTTTTCATATTTCATAAGAAACATACTCCTGTTCAAACTCAACTGCAATATCTTTACCAGCCTCAGAGAATTATTGAGGAAATGCCAAGTTCATTAGCATATGAGACATGGTTATGTATTTCAAATTTATCTTCACTATATCTCTCCGAAATAAACTTCATCAATACAAATTCATTTTCAAGCCATGGTAAAAAAAAACAATATTCTTTACCCAATACCAAATACACAGGGTGCAAAAATGGGTGTTCGCACCCATTGCCAGTAAAAAAAAATATTGTGCAAATTTTCTTTATATCTTTAACTACAAAGTTTTTTAAAAGGTTTTAAAGGGCTTAAAGAAAAAAAAAAAGTAAAGTATCCCCGTCACACCAAGTGGAGTATAGGGAATGTGGTGTTAGTGACCATAAATTTTACAGACCTTCGGCACATGATTTTTGGGGTAATGTGGTGGGTATTACGCACGTGCTGCTCTACTTTCCCAGAAAAAAATCCGGTACCCATTAAAGGCTGGGTGAACCCGGAGCCGTTGGTTGGGATCGAACCCTACCTCTTGTCCTTTGTAGTCCAGTTCACTAACCACTGAGCTATCATGGCTCCTTTTAAAGGGCTTAGCCAATCCTTAATGTGTAAATAGAGATGAAGATATCTAAAAATAGCTACAGTTTTCCTGCATGTTGGACTGAAACAAAAATTCAAATAAAATTACTTAATAAGTTGATAGGTGGTACAAACACCTATAGTTATGGTTAGTTGAAAGCCCCAGTATCACTGCAAATGAATTAAAATCCATAATTGCTCAACTGCCCATGCTAGTGGAATCACCCTAATTAAAACTCATCTCACTGAAGGATCCAAACAAAGAAAGGAAGCTGCAGTCCCCATCATTGCAGCTACAGCACACACCAAAAGACATAAGGCCAAGCGGCACCGAAAGTGAACGCAGCTGAACTGTCTATCATACGATATCATCATTCATTATAAGCAATCGGAACATGATCCAGGTGAAAAACAGCTTACGGTGTGCACAGACCACAAAACTTAGTAGCTCCCGCAACAAGCCGGATTTGGAATATGAGGAAACTGCAACAAGGAACACTTTTCAGACTGAGTCTCAATGGATCCTGCCCCTATCCACCACATTTAATCCATATATATATAGCACAAAAAAAACCTGTTAGGTAATACTGTCTAATAATAAACAGTATTACAAAACAGGTTTTCTCTAGAAAACCAAGAGATGAGACAAAGGGGAAGGTCAAAATATACCTGGGGAAGACCTGGATCTGGATCAATCTTAACAGAACTTGGGAAAGAAAATACAAACAACATGATGACATTACTGGTAGGACTGCCAGTTGAAGGCATTAAATAAAATGGCTGAAAAGTTATATATTTATTGCTATCTGCTTAGATTAGGCAGAAACTCTACTAAAAATTTATAGGCAGAATTCTAATTTTAAAAAATATATGCAGACATTCTAATAATTAAAAAGAAGTTATATAGGACATCTAATAACTAAAACATTAAAGGCTAATGTTTATAATAATAATATAATGTTTATAAAGGCTAATGCAATAACTAAAAATTTATAGAGAGGCAGAAACTCTAATAGCTAAAATATGTTATAGACAGGCAGAAACTCTAATAACTAAAAAGTTATAGTCAGAAACTCTACTAATTTGAGTTGGTTACTGATAAAAATGTTTCAGCAGAGCATGATACTGAATCTGTTAATGAAATATATAGGAAGGACATTTAATTCTGCCTCAACGTGAGTCTTACAAAACGTGAACCAACTTGACTGACATCCATGAAATCATAGACAATAAGTGGAAGAAGACATATCACACAGCAAAATATCTTTGACAATACAAAATAACAATGAGAAGCATATATATTTGGTATTCATCTATGGAATAAGTACACAAATCCTTAATGTGAAGAGTCACATGACAAGCTAGAAGCTTGGCTTACGTACAGAATGAGAGGTCCATCATCAGGTTAATTAAATATGGTACAATTCTTGTCCAAATAATTACAGTCCAGTATATATGTTGGACATGTGATGAGGAGAGATAATAACTGAATAACAAAGTAAGCCCTCATGTGGGAAAAAACAGGTAAGAGGTAAAGTGGTCAACCCAGAGAGACACTGAGAAGAACATTGATCAGAGAGACAAGAGCAGCAGGAATCGGTTCCCTCAATGAGATAAAGTTGCTTGCACAGAACAGAGACAAATGGCGAGATTTGATAAAAGATCTTTACCAGGAAAACTGCTAGAATACAAATTTAGATAAGAGTATCTGAGTCTATGCCTATGGCTCGAAAGGTCAATAGATAGATAGATAGATTAATAGTTGTGTCATCAGGATGGTGGGGTCTGAGCATCTGCTGGAGAGGTTGCTGTCATCTCTCCATTAGATTTCTTTCCCCTTTTAATGCATTCCAGCTCTGTTGCAGCATCTCTGGTCATGGCTGCCTTGTTTGGTGTAGGCTGACCAGGAGCTTTACTGAGTAAACTGTTGAAGAAGTTGGCCAATATCCCTTCTGTGGTTCCAGCTGGTGGTTTACCATCCTCACTCCAGATGGGCGTTCTAGTGCTGGGCGGTGCTAGTGTTCTTTCTGGGGTTCTCTGTACACCAGGAGGTCTATACTGTCTTGGAGGGGTCAGTCTGATGGAGCAGAACTGCCAGCGAGAACCTGTTTCAGAAACTGTGCCTGCATCTTCAGCAGTTACTTCAGTATCTCGATGAACAACCTTTCTTGATGGAGACCTGGTAATGACATCTTCAAAGCGATTGTCTGATTTTATTGAGACCATGTTCTCATAAAAATGCTGATTTTCTTTTCACTGTCTCACCCTGATGACACGAAAACTGAGTCCTTGTCAACCACCAGGGCAGATGTGAAAGGGAACGTTTAATTCTATGAACAAGGTATCTGTACAGTAAATCATAGTTCCTCACATCCTTCATGGGCCTGTAAAACAAGGCAGCACCAAACTTCAAGCAGATCTTGCGTAGGTGTTGTTGAATACAGTCAAAGTCTCTAAATTGGAAATTTCATCAACCTTGGTAACTACCACAACTATAAATATTCCTAGATTTCATGATAATAATTCCCCCAAACACCTATGCACGTCCACAGCTTCCAGGGTAAAAACATGTAAACACATCGTAGCAGTAGAAGGATTAAATACTTACAATCATTTGTCAGCAGTGAATGTTCAAGATCAGAAATTTCAGCTAGAATAACACAATCTACAGCAGCCCTTGCGGGGCTAAAACCTAATGAACATGACTCTTGGCTCTGAAATTAGCCTGGTGTGCACCCTTGTTATAATCCGTATTTTTATACGCACTTGCAAAAGAAGGACCTTTACAGCAGAGCTACAGAAGAAAATACAAGCGTGATGTTATCGTAAGATTTTTGGGCATTTCTTACTTAGATTGTATCACAAATGAAAAAGTTTGCAGAAGGAAACAAGCAATCGAGTACATGGTAATTTTTAAATTATTGTCAATTAATGCAAAATGAAATTGTATCTTGATTGTCTGGTCTAGAAAAGAGCATTCCACAAAGAACTGTGAAAGGAGCAAGAAGAAGTAGACAGAAAAAGATTGACTGAACATACAGAGGAATGGAGAAGGTTGACAAAGTCTGTCAGTGGTGCCCCAAAAGAGCCATGGGGTTATGGGATGAAGATGAAGAATAAAAACAAGGTGGAAAGTGTATTGCCACTAAATGTGATAATACCAACAATTATGAAGCAAAGGTAGAAAATGTATCACTAAATCAGAGCAAAACATGAGCAAAAATAGGCAGTGGAACACTTACTATAGTCTGTTTCAAAATGGTTTGTCCACGCTTGACTTCAAATATCTCCCTAACCTTTACACACATAAACATGATTTTTTGCATTAAGTCTAATTTTTTCAATGTCCCAAAAGTTTTCGAAAATGCAATATTGAATATCGTGTCATTCACTTGCAATGGCTAATTCCTTTGATCTTTTCAACAGATGCAGTTATTTTGTGGTTGAAGAAAATAGTTTACTATAATTGAACCAATTAGCCTATTCCGGCATAGGCATAACATAATTGAAATGTTAATAATAACACTCATTTCAATAAATGTCTTGAACATCCAACGATTTATACAACGCCAATGAATAGAAACGGAGGCTGTTTATAAAAATTTTGTTTATCCAAAATTTACTTGTTCAAACATCATGGAAAAATGTGCAGAGAAACTACACAAATCACGGGAATTGCATGAAAGATTACCCAACAAAATAGGTCAGAAATATGAAGGGGTAAACCATATAAAATAATGGTTTATCTTGGAGGTAGTAAATTTGTATACATTAAATAAAGAAAATTTAAAACCATCATCATCACCATGTACCATACCGGTTGGTATCATGTCCTTCCACAATCTTCTATCTACAGTGCATCGTATCAGTTCTGTTGTTGACTGCTTTCCATGCCATGACACCAAGCTATCCAGTATTTTCTCTCTTTGTCGTCTGCGATCTCTCTTTCCTTTTATTTTGCCAGTTGTAACCAAGTATTCCAACATTCCTCTTCTCATGATGTGCCCAAAAAATGTTGATTGTTTCTTTCTGATGTTTTTTAGGAGCTGCCTTTTTGTGTTGGCCTCTTTGAGAACTTCCTCATTGGTCTTTTTAGCTGTCCAGGGAACTTTCAACATTCTTCTGAGAAATCCCATCTCTGTGGCCTCTTGTCTTTTCATTTGTTTGTCTACTGTCCATGATTCACTTCCATAGGTCAGAATTGGTTCTATATAGTACCGATGAACTCTCTTTCTCATTTCTATTGACATAGATTTGTTGTATAAGATATTTTTCCTTTTCTGAAATCCTATTTTGGCCTGAGCTATTCTACTTTTTATTTCCGTGGTGCAACTTCCATCCGATGTTATTATTTAAAACCATACGTTTTTAATTAGGAACAAAAATATATTCGTGGGGACATTGAGATTATTATGTCATGTACATGTGCCAAATTTGAACAATTTCGATCAAGTGGTTACAGAGATATTAATTATTAAATAGCGGCTAACCATTTTGAAACGGACTATAATAGTGAATTCTGAACTTGAGAAGGGCAACACATTTTGTTTGGTGTGTACTGGTTGTTTGGGAGGGATAGTACCTCTTGTGAGTGAACACTCAGTCTTTAGAGTATCTTAGCTTCATTTGATTTCCACTTAAGATATATGACCAATACTAGCAACTGATTCATTCACAGGACGCTGATTAGTAGATTTCATCTCAACTAGGGAAGTAAACAATGGTTCAGCTTTTAATATATATAGATTCTTAGGAGTAACATATTTTTAAATATTCAGATGTATATTATATAGCTATATTCATTATTAGACCATCTCTAGGCAACATCACATACCAACAGCTATGTCCAAATCCTCTCCCCAGTCCTGGAGTTCAGTCAGGGCACAGATCTGTTGCTCAGTGCCAATTTCTGTGTCCACTTCTGCTTCTTCAATCATTTTCAGGCACAGTGACATTCGCTCTACTGGATTCACAGTCATTGAATTCATGGCCTCCTCTAGCCACTTTTTCTTCTGAAAATATCAGAACATTTTACAAAATTTGTTTACATAAATAATGTATTTGCAACCTAACTCTCACCTGCATTTTTCCTTTCCCACTTCCTCCCAACAGCCAGCTGTTCTATACTCACTCACTGTTTTCTATATTTCTTTTGCATAAATTTGTTTCTTGCTCACAATAAAATAATGTCTTTATGTGTACATCATCAGGCTTACCTTTGCAAACCATATTTAGTTCTGCCTAGAAATATTGATGTGGAATATATGATGTTCATCTAAATGCCGAAAGGCAAATGAAAGAAGATCTAAATGTGAATCAAAACAACTACAAAATTATTTTTGCATAACTAAGGGAATGTTGTCCAGAATGTGTAAATAAAGTCAGAAATTTTCTTAAATCATTACCAAAAAAAATACATCTGTACAAATGTGTGTCCTATTTATCATTATCCACCCTCTAAAAACTGAATGCACGAAGTGGAAGTTTTTGTTCATCCATTCTCAAAACATGACCAATGCATTTCCAACACCTTATAAAACATATTCTTGTTTAGATTCATCTCGTATCTGTTCATTTGAAATGTATTGTTTCCAGCTTATGTTTGAGATGCTAAAAATCATGGTAATCTGTCCAGGGGTTTCCAAGATATTTTAGGAATCTGAGGACATGTGTTTTACATGTGGCTTCTCACAAATATTTCTTCCACCGGCATACTTTCTAAAGGTGAAGCCAACACTCCTCAGTTTTCCATCATGCACATTTTGAAACTTCAATGGCATTGTTCATTCTCAGCCTAAGTCTTAAATTTTGTTTGTTTCATTCAGAGCAAACATTCAACAAACTTCTCTTCATATAAGTTCTTTATTGAAAACATTTAATAGTCCCTTTTTTCCTTACTGTGTTATAATCTATCTATCTATCATCCTTTCTAGCCGAAGACGGTACATAGGGCAGAACCACAATCTCAAAAACAGAAACCTTGCACATATTGCAAAGATCACTGCTTCTAAAATCTATGGTCTGTTTCCATAACAATGCTTTTCACAATGACAGCTTGTCAAGCCATCGATCAACCTCCTTAGTTGCCTCTTACGATATGCCTGGAAGGTCACAGTGTCACTATTCTTTACTTCCCACATAATGAGGCCCCGGTAACACACGGGGGTAAATTAACTACTACAGGATTATTTGAAATGAGTGAAATAATTTTTATTACATTTTAGCATTATCTTATACTACTTGGGAATATTTAATGTGTTATAATCCTTGAACATAAATGTCCATATTCTTGGACCCAATGCTAAAACCGCTTACTTAACCACAAAATATACATTGTTCTCTTCTCAGGGTTTCATAAAGAACTATAAAGACTCCCCATTTCTGTAAAAATATTGATAATCTTCAATATGATGGTTTGAAGTTTAACGAATTTCATCTTTAGACTCATTGTAAAATGCGCCTGGTCAAAAGAAAGTGTTTCTATGCCTTTGAAATGAATTAGAACCCGCAGGCAGTTTTCAATATAAGTGTGATGGTGGTGGTTGGATAACATGAATCTGTAAAAATGTATTTATTTATTTTTTTTAAAATTACGTTGTGTAATGTTGGCCAGTAGAAACTGTAAATATTCTATTTAACTAGTATCATTATGTGTATTCGTTTTTATATACTGCAAATAAGACAAAATTAAAACCATCTATTTGTTTCCAATGACATTTTTTTTATATAACCATGTGACAATAAACAGTTTGCATACAAAATTTCAACAATTAAAACAAACTATTTTGAAGAGTGGAATGGAACTAATTAACTGCCTTGTGGGGACAGCGAACCCAACATCCTGTTATGGCATGAACATATCGCTCTCATACACATAGGATGCCTGCTAAACATTTCTTACCCTCGTGCGCACCTATACATGCATGTATATTTGTCTGCATGTGAACTTGCACATTTGGACACCAATGGGTAAGTAGGTGTAAAATAGGAATTTGGGGCCAGTCCCCCGTTTTCACATTCTGTTCCTAAATGGAGTCCACCAGCTATATTGTCCTAACATCCCCACATACTAGACACCCCTGAGAAGGGAATGATTTTTGAAACACTTTCCTCCTGGGAGCTCCTAACATCCTCATGCCACCCCCCCCCCTTACTACTATTAGACACTTGTATACCTTTGGATATACCCCTTGCAGAGTAGGGGGGGGGGGAAGAACCTACAATAGCAGTGCAAGTCATCCCTCTATGAGACCTTATTCAGGAAGTGGTTCAGGTACCCTCAGCAAGCGACACAAAACTATCATTGGTTTACTTTGGAGTGGGCTGGGACATGCGACCTCTGTCTATGAGAGATTATAAACCCTTTAACTAATTTATCTTCATCAACGCCTTGCCAACGCTTCCCCATTATAGATACTACAATGTTGACTACAAATTTGCCAAAGACCAAGAGTTTCATCAGAAGAATCACACAGAAAGCACAAAAAAAGTAACTTCATACTGACTTCGACCAAAGCAGATCACCTGCGATACAATGGATCCGAAGGACATTTTGTTTATTTCTATATTTATACAATGGTTGAAGAGGGTCTTAAAAATCCTGTTCTTTTTAGGATATCTGCGAAGCATATTGGATACATGCATGTGGCTTCTGGTCACATGAATTCGGTTTCGATTGTAAATTCGATTTGATCTGGCTCGTGATATGCCGAACATGTTCAAAAACCTTGTAGATCTAAGGGAAAAAACCACCGGACAATTATCTGACACCTCAGTTCTATAAAACTGATCATTTCCAACTACTCACCAACACGTTGGTTATTTTGGGTGTAGCTGAATATCTGATTCGTGTTCACTGATTTTCCTTTTTAATTCAACCAATATTTGATTTCCGGAAGTAGGAGAGTTCTCACTTTCACTTTCTGCTGATAACCCGCGTGGTCTGAGTTTCGAACGTTGGAAAATTTTTAATTTATATTCATTGTTTATTTCTCAAATTTTTGTCACATAATGGCCACGCCCACTGTTGATACTTCTTGCAGTCGACCAAAATAATATAGTGCAGAACAAGCTAGATCTATGTTCGAAACCTTGTTATTGAGTGATTCAGAAATGGAGTATTCATAGTATTTAGACTTGGACTATAATTTTGTTGTGATAATCATAATGGGTAACAGGTAAGACGATCTGTTTTAGGTTTAGCTAGTGGATGCTTTCTATTCCAGCACTATCAGTGTCTCAGAGGTTCGAGTGGTAGTTATTCTGATAACGAAATTGGTACTTTAGGGACATATCACACAAAATAAGTCCAGTTGTGTAAATAAAAATAATAAACTTGACTTGTAAATAATATTGTTCTGATGTCACATAAATTTATAATATTTTTAATTCTGGGATCATTTACAAAATTGCACATAATTTCGTTATTTGTGGACATAAATTAATCAAATAACTGTATTTTGGAGGAATTTTGGATTATGTTGTATAATATTTCAAGACAAGTGGATAGCAACACATATAAACATGGAAAAGCGTAAGTGAATTACAATATTTTAAATTAAAAATGATCTACCTTGAATATTTTATATTTTAAAAAATATTTTATTCCTTTAAATAATCACATATCATAAATATATTGCTATTTTCATTTTCTGTATCCATTTCCCTTTCCGGTGATGTATAACACATGCCACATTTATCTAAATTATTGTGTGAAGTAGTCAAAGGAAAAAGGTATATGGTAAAATTTATGGAACAGGAAAATTAACCTGGTCCAAATCTGAAAATTCCTGTTTCCTGTTCTGGTCCTGAAAGAGTTAAGGTCTTGCCGACTGTTTAGACTACAACTGGTGTAATATAGGAAATTTTCTATATTACTAACTAGGAGTTTCTACAATTTATTATGTTATACATGACACAAACTGTAGGTACTTAAATATTCATCTATTGTTGGTGGCAGGTGGAGGCTGAGTGGTTAAAATCCAAACTATCACTCTGTTCTGTTAAAACAAAGGTTATGCATTAATCCGGGAGGGTCTTTGGCGTGATAGAACATGTAGTAAGGGAAGGATGAAATCACTTAAGGTCATTCTCTCACTTTCGGTTTCAAAGGGGGAGAGGGGTGGTTCTCATCTATAAGGATTGGCCACACCATTGAACTCTCAGAGGCGGAGTAGTGCAATAAACCTCGGGGTTCTAGCCTCTGAGATGGATATGAGCTCGGCCACCACTGGCTGCTTTTGGATTTTTTTTAAATAAAAAAATTGTATATATAATCCTCCACAGGGAAGAGGAGGAACCATTGGTAGTTCATATTGGGATGGGGCTTCATAACCATTACTTCTAGAGTAATAAAAACTTAGCGAGAGTTGAAAGTTTGCATGTATTTTTTTAACTGAGTTATCAGCTTGTTTTTTTTATTTTATCTGACATTTGGTCAGATGGTGGACTGGCTTAGATCTGATGCCCTCTTTTAGCTTATAGTGAATCTCATCATATATCACTTTGAACTCCCCATCCAAAATATTACCATCCGCCAAGACATTGGCAACGAGTTGTTGGAAGGTGTTCAAATTTTGTCATTGCTGTGTCATGTACTTCAGCATGCTTCATCACTTTTTTTGGTGTACTTATACCCTAATGCAATACAGACCAGGTATACACCAAAAATACCACCATCAACAGCTCCTAGGACAATTCCTGCTAGAGATCCTATAACTGTTACAGCCAAGGCGACACCGGCCACCTTAATTGCAAGACCGGCCACCTCCCACTTATATCTTGTAGGATGTTGATATCATCATCGAGAGCCAACTCCACAACGAAGGTTGGCTACCATGGAACACCATTCTGCTCTGTCTCTTGCTTTGTTGGTGCAGGTTTATCGTAGGCTGATTTGTCCATCTTTTGATGTTACTTGTCCATGTTAGCTTTGGTCTGCCTCTGCCTCTTTTACCTTGTATTAACCCCTCTAAGATTACTTTTAGTAGGCTGTTTTATCTTATAACATAAATCGTATTTGTCTTGTTTGAATTGCGTTTAGTGCTTCTCTTTTAATTTTTAGTTGTTTTAAGAAATTGTCGTTTGTTTTCTTTTCCTTCCATCCAATTCTACCTATTCTTCTATATATCTACATTTCAAAGGCTTCAATTCTCTCTTCTGTTTTCCTGTCTAATGTCCATGTTTCTGCACCATAAAGGAATGTTGAGAAGATATAACATTTTGTAATTCTTAATTTTAGCACTGGTGTTATTTGTTTTGATGTTAGTATATTTTTCATGACATTAAAATTACTTTTTGCCATTCCTTTTCTTTTGTTTATTTCAGTTGTACATTTTCCATATTGATAGATTTGGCAAAGACACATGAAATGATTATAGGTAACACCTGGTTCAAACAACATCCTAGACGACTAAGGACATGGCAAAGCCCGGACAACAAAGTACACAATCAAATTGATTTTATACTGGTACAGAGAAGATTGCAATAGTTACCATGTACCAGTAGTTGGAAAGATAAGAATAAAACTGTGGAAGACACAGAAATCCTCAAGAAATATAAAATTAGAACTAGATAAGCTTAGAGTAGATAGACAGATGAGTGATAAGTACAGTACGATAGTACAAAATATATATAATGCTATTGAGAAAATACAGGACATCAAGAAACAGTGGGAAATGCTCAAACAATCGATTCAACAAACATCAAAAGAAGTAATACCAGTGACTAAAAGAATCAACAAAAGAAATTGATGACAGAAGAAATATTAAAACTAATAGATGAAAGACGAAAACATAAAAAAGAAGAAAGGACATACAAAATATTGCACAAAGAGATCCAGAACAAATGCAGAGAAGCAAAGGATGGTTAAAGCAGAAATGTGAAGAAATTGAAAAACAACAAAAGAAAAACTAAAAATTTATGCACAATCAATTAAATAAATTAACAGGGAAAAAAGAAGTCAAAGTTTCAGGATGTGTGAAATCAAAGGAAGGAAATATAATAATGGGACAGGAGAAGATAATGGAAATATGGACAGAATATATAAGTCAACTCTATGATGATGAAAGACCAGAGCTAACAATTCCAACAAAGACACAGGACCACCAATAATGCAGAGTGAAGTGGAGGAGGTAATTCAACACATGAAAAGAGGCAAAGTTCCAGGTCCCTACAATATAACAATCAAAGAGATAAATCCAGTAGGAGAGCTGGGAGTACAAGTCATAACAAAACAACTCAATGATATATATAAGGGGTTAAAGCACAGAAATGCAAATGAATGCATAAAAATGTGAAGCTGCAGTAAAGCTAAATGTGAGGGAGAATTGAAAAAAAAAGTAGAAAAAAATATATAACACTGGACACATACCCGAAGATCTACTAAAATCTATCTTTGTAGCCATTTTGAAGAAGTCAGGTGCCACTGATTGTGAAGACCATCGCACTATTAGTCTCATGAGCCATATGACGAAAATATTACTAAGAATCATCATGAGACGTGTAAGGAACAAAATAAAACCAGAAATAAGTGATGAACAATGTGGATTTGGGGAAGGAAAGGGCATCAATAATGCAATATACATCTTAAGAACATTGATAGAAAGATCTATAGAGGTAAAGAAAGATCTATATTTGTGCTTTATAGACTAAACAAAAGCATTTGACAAAGTAAAGCATGTGGAAATAATCAGTATGCTGGAGAAATTAAACAGTGATGGCAAGGATCTGCGAATCATAAAAAACATGTACTGGCAACAAACAGCAGCTATAAGAATTAGCAACCATACCAGACAATTCCAATATATAAAACAAGGAGTCAGACAAGACTGTTCTGTCGCCAGATTTGTTTTCACTTTACAGCGAACATATTATGAGATCAATAGTAGACAAAAAAGGAATTGAAGTCAAACGGTCATAACATAAATAATTTACGATATGCGGATGAAACAGTATTAATAGCAGAGACAGAGAATGAACTACAAGAAATGATAGACATAATAGTAAAAGAAAGCAACAAAAATGGTTTGTCTGAATAGTAAGAAAACAAAAGTAATGGTCATATTGAAGAAACAATCATCACCATCATGCAGCATAAAAATAAACAGGACAAATCTGAAACAAGTGCAATGAGTCAAATACTTGGGCACAATAATATCAGATGTATGAAACACCACAGAAATAAAAAGCAGAATAGCTCAGACCAAAATAGCATTTCAGAAAATGAAAAAATCTTATGCAACAAAATCTATGTCAATAGAAGTGAGAAAGAGAGTTCATCGGTGCTATATAGAACCAATTCTGACCTATGGAAACGAATCATGGACAGTAGAAAAACAAATGAAAAGACAAGAGGCCACAGTGATGGGATTTCTCAGAAGAATGTTGGAAGTTCCCTGAACAGCTAAAAAGACCAATGAAGAAATTCTCAAAGAGACCAACACAAAAAGGGAACTCCTAAAAAACATCAGAAAGAAACAATCAACATTTTTTGGGCACATCATGAGAAGAGGAATGTTGGAATACTTGGTTACAACTGGCAAAATAAAAGGAAAGAGAGATCGCGGACGACAAAAAGAGAAAATACTGGATAGCTTGGTGTCATGGCATGGAAAACAGTCAACAACAGAACTGATACGATGCACTGTAGATAGAAGATTGTGGAAGGACATGATCGCCTATGCCAACCAGTATAGCACAGGATGATGATGATGACATTTTCCATCACTGGTTAATGTCCAAAGTAGTTGTAGTTCTGAACTGTCTCCAGGTCTATTCCTTCAATTTTTATATCCACTTGTGGGTTTTGAGTATTGATTTGGTTATTGGTTACTGGTTATGGAAGGCCTCGGTATCACTGCAAACGAATTAAAATCCATAATTGCTCAACCGTCCGTGCCAGTGGAATAATCCGAATTACTAACACATCTCCCAAACAAAGAAAGGTAACTGTAGTCCCCATCGTAGCAGTCTCAGCACACGCCAAAAGACATAAGGCGAAACCGCGCAGAAAGTGAACACAGCCAACTGTTCCCCGTCATACGATATTATCATTCATCGTAAACAAGCGGGATATCGAAACAGGATAAAAACGGATGAGACACACAGCTCACGGTGTGCACAGATCACTTAACTCAGTAGCTCCTGCAACAAGCCGGACTTGGAATATGAGGAAACTGCACGAAGGAACACTTTTCAGACATAGCCTTCAATGGTTCCTGCCGCCTATCCACCATATACCATGGAAGTTCATGTCCTCCCGAAAATGATGATCGTCGTAGCACTTGATGATGTTAGGCCATCGTTGATGACTCCAATTCCAAACATATAGACACACAGCGGTGGTAAGTTATCATTTCCAATCCAACAGAAGCCACCTGACCTGTAGTTAGTAAAACCACAGAGAGAATATGATTTTGTGACCTTCACTGATTCACTCTTGGATGTGAATCTGTAGTTTACACAAGAGGAGAAGTTTTCAACTACATTGATCCCATTTAAGGCAATTCTGGGATAGCAAGGCAAGTCTCCTTTATAGCAGCAGAACTTGATGTTCTCTGCTCCCTTCTTGTAGCTGCTGCCACACGATTCTGATGTCTCATTAACTTGGACATCATTCAAGAACAATGTCAGATTAACATTCCATAGATCTGGCTCTGCTGATGAAGTGCTTGGTGCAACAGTTGTATCAATCATACAGGAGGCTCCTGGTTTGTGGTCATTAATATCACAGACGGCATATGATGTTGTTATATTCAGTATTTCTTTCTGGGGTGTAAATATGTGGCACACACATGGAGAGTGGTTTGTGGTCACAGTAATCCCATTAAAGGCAATTCTAGGGTAGCATGGCATAGCTGTTTCAGAACAGCACAATCCTATGATGTTTTCTGTGTTCGCTATAAAGCTGCTGCTGCTACACAATCCTGACCAATTATAGGTGTGGACATTATTCACTTGCAATAACAAAACTGCTTTGTTTACATCATAAACCTCTGGAAGCGAATCATTTATGGGACTAATAGTACAATTTATTCTTCCATCGGGGATATCTTCCTTGAGTCCCCCCCTCAAAAAAATCTTTGGTTAAAAAGCAAATATGCTTTTGAGTTAAACACATAATGAGCCCACTTCATAGATTCAAAATGATCCTTGCCAATGCCATCCGTTTGCACAAGTTAGGTCCTTAGCTACCAAGGTCACAAATGAAGCCATCAAATTAAAGACT
Source organism: Megaustenia siamemsis (assembly GCA_032433765.1). Classification (NCBI taxonomy): domain Eukaryota; kingdom Metazoa; phylum Mollusca; class Gastropoda; order Stylommatophora; family Ariophantidae; genus Megaustenia; species Megaustenia siamemsis. The sequence continues at coordinate 25,909,249 of JAVIAB010000025.1, read as the reverse complement.
TTATCTACAGCGAAGGTTAACGAACTGTGAACAAACATTTATGTTCAAACCCTTGAATACATTTTCAAAAATCTGCCAACTCGCTGAAATAACAGATATCGTGGAATTAAAAGTAAACATTGCTTAGTCCATGGCTCGAATATAAATAAGCTCTTGAGATAAATAAGATTTGTTTATGATCATAGTTTTAGCCTTTTTGATATTCATATATAGTCCATATTTTTTGCATGTGATGTTTATTTAATTAAGTAATTGTTGTAATTCTTTAGGATTTTCTGCTCTTAGTACAGTATCATCAGCATATCTTAGGTTATTGACTATCTTTCCATTAATTATTATTAACACCACAATGCACAATATAATGTATTACTGCTAGTCAAATGGTTTGCTTTAAACTTGAGTAGTATAATACTATCATTGTACGTCCAGTGGGTACTTATATATTTCTCTCTCTCTCTCTCTCTGCGATCAGGGCTCAATCAGAGTAGGATTCCAGACTCTCACATGAAGTCAGCTGTCAGGTTAAGTATGTTGATCACCCACACAGACAGAACATCACAATTAGAGTCTGCCAGATCCACTCCGATTGAACACCCGTTAAAACGTTGCACTGTGTTCTGCGCCAGTGGCCCAGTGCATCCGATTTCAGCCAGCATTTTATTCAGGTTTGCTTTCCTTAGCCTTTGATTGTCCCTAATCTTCCTGCAAGGCAATTTATTTATTTAACTCAAATATATTTGAGTAGCTCTCTTTTTATTAGTAATCCTACCCTCCTTTAATGTTCTGTTGTGTTCCCTGAATATATAAATGTATATTTTTCATTTTCTATGTGCCCACACTCTGTTGGATGTTGATAACACTGTATTTTTCTGGAGTTTCTGTTGAGTTTCGGCCTCCTTGAATAGGAAGTCGAGGTGATTTTTTATCACTGATAACTAGAACGTCTCATTAACATCAGTGTTAACGTCCGGGAACAAAGGCATAGTCGCAACTTCTCAATATCTTGGTTGATAATATGTCTATATAGGCCTCACTAACTGGAGTCTGGAATGTTAAAGTAAAGCTTTAGGAAACCAATCTCTTTTCCAACCCTGAGAAATGCAAGACATACTTTGGATTCAGTTTTGACCTGTATAATGAGGGTGGTGGTTTTACACAGGAGGGGCCTTAGCTCAGATATTTATAGCAATTTAAAAGAAATCTATACCATTCTTCTGTAAAAACCACATATGTACAGCCACCAGTGATTTTCTTGTCTGCTGTCCTATTGTACATGATTCATATTCATATATTAAGACTGACTCTACATAACCTTTAAGAACTATTTTTTGTACTTCTAAAATGGATTGCACAATGTTTTCCTCATTCTTTGGAAAGCTGCTTTTGCCTGAGCTATTCTGCATCTTGCCTCTATACATCTACCATAAGAGGTTAACATAGTTCCTAGATATTTAAATTCATTTAACTTTTTTAATATTGTTACACTTGTCTTTATTATGCATTGTGGCGATGTCTTTTTCTTTGTTGTTACCATTACTTCTGTCTTTTTGCTATTATGGCTGAGTCCTTTATTTTTGCTTTCCTTCACTATAATGTCTAACATTTCTTGTAACTCATTTTCACTCTTAGCGATTAAGACTGTATCATCAGCATAGTAAAAAAAAAGTAAAGTGCCCCCATCACGCCAAGTGGCATATAGGGAATATGGTGTTAGTGACCATAAATTTTACAGACCTTCGGCACATGATTTTTGGGGTAATGTGGTCGGTATTACACCCATGCCGCTTTACTTTCCCAGAAAAAAATCCGGTACCCATTAAAGGCTGGGTGAACTCGGAAGCCGTTGGTTGGGATCAAACCCTACCTCTTGTCCTTTGTAGTCCAGTTCACTAACCACTGAGCTATTGCGGCTCCCGTATCATCAGCATACCTCAGGTTTTTTATATTATGACCTCTGAGTAATAGCTCTATATGAAAAGTAGATCATACTGGGGGGTCAATCAAGTAGCTCTTGTCTTTATCACTAGCTCTATTTTGTTGTTAACAGTCTTCGTACCCAAATATTAAAAACCAGCCTGTCCAACAAATTCCACATCAGCCGCGGGTAAATAGTTCACCAGCATTTTGCACCTTCGAGACCTTATTACCAGGCTTGACTGAGATGTAGTGTTGCCTTAAACTGATCAGTACATCCCAATCAGGTTTCTCTGGTGCAGTTTCTATTGGTTGCTGGAAAGGGATGGGAGCTCACTTGTAAATACAATAAGCGGTCAATTCCAAGCCATATAATCCCTTTCCAGGCAGGTTTAATCCCTTTCCAGGCAGGTTAAATCCCTGCATATCACCAAGGTCCAGGAGGCCTGTTGTCAT